>JAAAJZ020524683.1:0-11647 GCA_010015985.2 Actinopyga echinites
TCAAATAAACTTAGAAGAGGAACTAAAGGACCTGTCAATCAAAGTGTCTTCCCATAAAAAGGATTAAAATACTCTCAATACCTATTGTCTGATAGATGAAATTGGATGAGGTGCTTTATCTCCTTCCGTAACAGCTCCCTGATACATGTAAGAATGGATATAAAGCATGCAAAATAGAACTACTGCAAAGACACCAAAAAAGTGTGTAAAAATCATAATTAATGCAAGCTTCAACTTTTTGAAGTTATTTCATCATTTTTTTTTTTAACTTGTAGAAAATTGTGAATATTAGGCGAACAACACAAAGTTCTCTCACAAACTCTAAGAACACTATGCTTTATGAGGAAAACAACCCCAAAATGGGTCAAATAATGAACCAAATTAGGCTTCATTTGACTCAAACTAGTTTTAACATATACCTCACAAAACTGGTTCAGTTCCCTTGTGACCAAGTGTCTTTTAGAGAGCACTGATACTTTTCCAACTCCTTTGCTTTCATGAAAGCATTATCAAATGAATGAATTACTTTCTGTCCATCCCAATTTTAGGTCTATGTGTGAGTTGGATCTAAGCCTCTTATGGGCTGCTGTTTTAGCAATCCTGCTTCAGGCATACTGCATGATTTGGGTGATGACAGATTCCCAAAGACAATTTCTAAAATCAATGAAGAACACTGAATAATTCCATTAAACCTGAATCTATTTAAACACTTGACAAACATTAAAAGAGTATGAACTGAAAGAAAAATGACAAAATTTTAAATATTATGCCTATAATGAACAATGTACCAAAAACTTTCCTTGTTAATTTGAACAAAAGTAATGCAAGGCAGGTGTTTTGAAATTGACCTATTAAAATTCTAGATAAAACATCTTTCTACATGACACGTGACATCAAAACTTGAGGCCATTACAATCCAGAAAGCAATGAGTATGATTTGTGTATTTATGTACTATTGTGTATTCATATATTATATTCAAGTCAATGGATAGACAGACCTTCCGCATTTATGCATCATATATATGCATTTGCTGTCTGAGCATCAGTTATGTAAGTCAATAATGTATCAGATCAACTCACAAAATAGCTCTATTCACTTCCTAAAGATTCGATCCACATAGCTCTCGGCAACATGAAATCCTACAGATGAAACTTCCCATCAAAAATTCGTCTAAAAGCTTTGATTGCATTCATCCACTGGAAAGCTAATCAACCCGAAACACTATGAACATCTTGACAAAATATGGAATACTCTATTTTTTTTTTATTTTGACAAAATTGTAATCCTACCATTTGCACTTTACAAAGGTAATGGTACAATATTCCACAGATGAAATCTTTTTTTCCTGTTTGATCAAGCTGCTACTACGAATTCTTGTGGTTGACAATGTTAAAACAAAAAAATTTTAATTCACAAAACAGCATAACTGGCCATGGATAATGCCTTTAAATTAGTGTTGGTCAATACTGGTATTAAGTATCAGTATAAGCTGATATTCACAATGTTGTTGCTGTATCAGTAAAACATGACCTTAATTGCGTATATTACCCCGCGGGTATTTCTTGTCCTATTTCATAAAATGTTGCATTTTTTAGTATGCTTGACTTTAAGTCCCAATATTTCACCAAATGAAAGCGATGCAGCACTTGCATAGGCCTATGTCTGCATACATATCATTCACTGTGAGTTCATGATTTAATGTGACTTCAGAAGTCATCGGAGATCAGCTGCGAGGCAATTCCGAGAACACTCGAAACCCTGAGCACAACAATATAATGGGGCTCCTAACACCTTTACCTCACCCAGCCCATACCTTAGCCCACTGTGGAGATGTGGGGCTATTGGAGATTTAGCCCAGGCACTTTTTCTGCCATGGGTATTTTGTTAATAAAACATAGTTCATGTCCAAATGAAAAATGATGCATATAAACTGATCAAAATGTTGACAAATTCTCATTTTACAGTGAATCTTTCTTTATTTGGGGCTGGATCTGAGGGTATGGGAGGACATTCCCTTCCCTCTGAGAATCTGTTGACTTGTAAAGTCAACTGGAAAATGGTACTATCTTTGTGAAAGCTTTGAACTGTGTTGAAAAAATATTATGATTTAGTTTCTCACTTTTGGGCTGGGTCTAATGGGGGAGGGACCTCCTCTTTCCTCTTGTAAAAATATTTGACATGTAGGATTGGTTTAGATGCAATATAGTGTTATCTTTGGCAAAGTTTTAAATCATTGTATGTTGAAAAAATCTAATGATGCAGTGAATATTTCTTACTTTTTGGATGGCTGTTAGGAAATCCTCAAAATTTCCCCTTCTCTCTGAGAAATGTTTGTTTATGCGTGGTCAGTTGGATGAAAAATGGAGTTAACTTACGAAAGTTTTGAACTGAGCACATGCATGTTGAAAAAATTTCATTATGTTGTGACTGTGTCTTACTGTAGGGCTGGGTCTAAGGGGAAGGGGATGTTTTGAAAAATTTTTGGTTTTTCATGGTGACCAAGATTGAAAATGGTGCTTCCTTGGTAAAGCTTTCAACTGATTATGTGCTACAAGTTCTCATTAATGCGTGAAGCTATTGACTAGCTGTGCAATGGCACCCCAAAGGTAGTGCCCTGGTTGGAGTGCCTTCTCCCTCCCCCCCCCCTTAGTATGCCACTGCATGCAATAGAAAAAGAAAAATACTACCAAAAAATACAAGATTAACACATTTATTGTTAATTTTACAACAAATACTTTGAGAAAAATATGGGACTACTACAATTTGGGTGATATTTAAAACATTTACTTTGCACTAATTGTTATGGCATTACCATTGCCAGTACATATTTTTTAATACTTACTGTCCAGCATAACATTTAGTGTCGCAACAACATTTAGCAGTGTTACATATCCATGCTGTACACAATGCTATTTGCTTTCACACACCTCAGGGGAAAGAGCACTGAATGTTCTACATTGTTTCTGTATTGAGAGGCCAAGCATGCATATAGAGGTGATCTTTCTCTGCTACATGTAGTACACATTAATATAATCTGTTTCAGGTCCGAATGGATGAGGGTATGCATGGCATTTACAGCAATGAAGCTTTGTACAGCAACTGAAGGACTGAAAGTGTAAGTCAATCTGGGTCAAAGTATTTGGTTGCTTTTAATCAGTGATCAATCTTTTTTCCCCATCTGGACTGACATTGAAAAAGTCCACATTTGAAACAAAATAGTGAAATGGGAGCCAACTGAAATAAACTTTTACTTCAAAAAGCAAAATTTGTCTCCTCTCAGGCGCCATTTCGGCCACTCAGCATTATATGTGAAGGCTCTCTAGTCTCACCCCACATGGTACCAATTCTTCCAACTTTAAACTAACTTAAGCCCCCTCCTCCAGTTTAATAAGAAACAAGTGACACTTCCAAGACACAGCGCCTGCTTTGTGCTGAAATTGCTCTTGGCAACATTGAAAAATAACCTGTGCATGACTGTGAACTTAATTGGGAACCGCAAGGTATCACTGGCCAACCAGGGTGGAGCATGATTTTTTGAATGAATGTCAATCAATGCATATTCAAAACTAGATTACGACTAACCGGTTAGGTCTAAATATATTTTGGGGATGCTATAGGCCTTTAAGTAAAAAGGATCAAAGTCCAATGATTACACCAAGAGGGCGATAGTCTACAAAGAAACGTACTTCAGTTCATTTATACCATGCTAAGTCTGTCGCTTTGACTCTCATCTTAATTACTAGAACAGTTTGATCCATTCTTGTAAATTTTGCTTTGAGAGTAGAAGAGTACTGATCATGTCTGATAAAAGCGATGACCTGGGTTATATTTAATAAAGTGCAAAGTGACCGATAAAAGATTGGACCAACAGTAGTTGACGCTAAAGTGTCTGAGTTTTTAGAAGCATCATTCCTTACGAAAACAATCAATTTTTGGGACTTCCTTTCTTTTAGGTTGGACTGTGTGGCTCATCTGTTGCTACTGTTTATGAAATAGGAAGAAATCTAAACTTTAAGTATCTGAAGTACTCTCACTCACATAAGTTTTGAGTTAAAGCTATTTGAAGCTCAACCAAATTCTTTTTACTGGAGGTACTGTATATTGTGAAGTGAAACTACGTTAACAGAATGTCCAAAAAACTTGAACACTGCCATGACAACACATTCTTTGCAAAATGAAAAAAGCAGACAAAACTTAACTACAAAAGGAGAGTTGCGTACAGGTTTATTAAAGAATGATACATACCGTTGCCCGCTAAGGCTCCAAGGGCATGAGTAGAACCTGACAGATGCACTGGAGAATTTTCCACCACAAGCACTCCATTTAAAGATATTGCACCGTAGGAGCAGTAACCAATGAAGAAGGCACTTATAATGAGAGGAAGCTATGAAAAAAACAAGGAAAAGTCAGAAAACTTCTAACTAATGCAGAGAGAAGAAATGGCATGGTTAAAGAAGCAAACAAGGTAATCTTATGCAGCAACCTTGATTACATTCACAACCCTTATCAAAATTACAACAACTCTTATGTACCTAGAACTCCTAGCCCATTCACTGAAATACCTAGCAGCCCTGATTTATGATGCCCTGACCTATATAGCAACCCTAACCTAGGTTGCTATCCTGATCTACCTAAAACCTCACTACACGTAGCAATGATAACCTAATCTTGATCTTGGTGACAATCCTGATGAGAGCTTTGAGTCTTGAAATTCTGCCTAACTTCAAGAAATCTAAATTAAATAATGTATGCCACCATTACTTCAAACAGTAAGACTCCATTTTAACTGCTTTTAAGGTCACCACCAACAGGTTTTGATCAACCTTGCACAGTGCCCATTACACTTTGGCTGACAGTGACTTAACAAGTCCTCTTAACCAAATGAATCAGATATGCAATATCTGAATGACAAACTTGGTTTGCTTTTGTTTATTTTGGCTGCCACTCAACAATTATTTTCCTTTCTGTTAAAACTTACATATATTTCTTTGTCAATTATCATGCGATAAAATAAACAAACTGAATAACGTAACCAACATGTTTTGCAAGTTTTCTACATTCTTTTATTTGACTGACAGTGAGTTAAAATAATACAAATTAATATCTGAAAGTGAAACTAGTTAAATCATTAATAAACAGTACCAATTAGTACCTGAAGCTTAAAGTAATGAAATCATTAACAATTCAAATTAATGAATGTTTGAAACTAATAGTGATTAAATCATTGATAATAAATATATTATAGTATCTAAAAGCTGACAGTGTTAAATCATTGAAAATTCAAAGCAATGAGTATTTGAAACTGAAAGTAATTAAAGTATTGATAATTTCTACTAATCAATATCTGAAACTGATGGTAATTACATCATTGATAAAATGAAGCATAGTTTTGATTTTGTGTAAATTTAATGCGTGAAAAACACTGAGGTACAACTTTGCTGCACATCACACAGCAACCACGAACAATTACAAACATAGCAGCCTTGATGTAACAACCTAGAGCTAATGAAATATTTGTGATCAACATTGTTAGTCTGCCTACTGCAAATGAAATATTTCTCATCAACATTGTAAGTCTGCCTACTGCCAATGACATGCTTGTCATCAACATTGTAAGTCTGCCTACTGCTAATAAATACTTGTAATTAACATTGTAAGTCTGCCTACTGCTAATAAATACTTGTCATCAACATTGTAAGTCTGCCTATTGCTAATAAATACTTCTCATCAACATTGTAAGTCTGCCAACTGCCATTGCTAGATTGCCTCCCTGGTTCCTGTACTGAGTATTTACTGTTGTCAAAGTCAATTAACTACTGAAAAAAAATGTTAACTTCACTGCCACTGCTACTTCCAGTCTTACTTCTGGTGCCCCTGAATGTGATTCTTGCTTGTTATATCATGTAAAATAAAAAGTCTGAAAAATCTCGTCACCAGGACATGTGTAATCAGTCTAACATCAGCCCCTGACAATTTAACTTTTAAGAAATACATTTTCTATCGAACAGAATGAAATATAACGTGATAATTGTGACTTTGGCAACGTGAATTGTACATGGTTGGTTAAGATGGGATAAACGCTAGCATGTAATATACAAGCAGACAAGTGAAGCTAGCTGCACACCACACAATGCAATGTGATCCCACTCAACTCAACTCAACTGGCATGACCTACTTTCCTTATTGTATGCGCAACTTCCATTCCTATGACTAACAATGCACACTATACGATTGAAAAGCCAATATTCACATGGTTGCACCATTGTATTTGAGAATCCTCTTTCGGCTTCTTGCACAGTCGCTGTTGTCTGGTTGGTTGAATTCCTTGGACTTCACAACTGTCTCCATCTCTCTTCAGCAAAAATGAACGTGTACATTTTTCCCAGCTGTGGATGACACGACTTTAAAAACTGGCCTTAAAGCTATCACTTGCATTTGTGCACCCATGCACACGATAAGACTTGTCAAAGGGACGGTTGAGTTGAGTTGCATCACGCAAAGTCAAGTAGTGCACGGCTTGCTTAATTCTACTTTAAAGTCTTACCTTTGGAGTGTCTGATGTAGTAAACCTGATCATGTAGTACTGGAAACATAGACTACACAGAGATGTTAGCACCAAGTAAGGGAATCGGGGGCTGCCTATTCTTCTTCTTTCAGGACTCTGTTCATAAACAGAAAATATCACTTCATATTATCATTCCTTCTTTTCTATTGTCACATTTGCAGCTATTCACATGTGAGTGGAAACCTCCAGGTATGCCTAGTAGCATTTTGTAACATTCTGCACGACTTCGCTGCATAAGTTCAATAGGAGAGAGATACTTCGTATTTCAGCAAGGTTGAGCCTGACCTTAATGACATAAGCGAGCTGTGCAGGGTTGTGGTTGTGATTACTCTAGATGGAGCTCCTATAGCATAGGGTGCAAATCCCCAGAAGAGTTTACAGCAAGCTTTCCTCTTGACCACAGAAACCAGCCCACTACGCTGATTATACAATAATCATGCATGAGGGACCAAGACAGCATACAACAAAGAGACTAGTGCAGTGTTATAATCTTCTAGACTTATAGACAGTTTAAAAAGACCTTTGTTTGCTGGACATACTGGCCAGCTAAAGCATCTAATATGATTATCATTTACAGCTGGATAGCTTTTCCTACTTTAACCCGAGTAGGTTCATATATAATAAGAGTTGCAATGTGATGTCCAATATGAACCCTGATTTGATGAAAGCAATTACACAATGGCATAATCACAACTAGTCAGACACCTGAAAACAAAAACATATTACCTGTCTACACAACAAAAATAAAAAACATCCCAGAGTTCTTCTAAAGATATTGTGTGGACTAGGTTTTCAAAGTTTGACCACTGGTAACATCAAATGACCTTTAGCTTATGCCAGAAAAAAAAGATTCCTGCACTCCATATGCAAATCTATCATTGACTAAGTCTATGCATGAAAATCATCCATCAACCTTACCATGCCATGAAATCTTAGTTTAAATGATTTTCAGTATTTCACCTTTGTGACCTCATAAATTGATCTCCCAAAAGTAAACATTGCTCTACTCTATATGAGATATCCACAGGCCAAAAAAAGATCTTTTGTTTTCATTTGTTAAATACTGAAAGTTTTACCAGTTAAATAATGATGGCAAGCATTGCATTCAGAAGGGTAGCAATAATTGTGGGAGACCTCAAATGGTGAAAAAAGCTGTATCTCACCATAGCAACCAGTTTATCTGTGATGTATCCACTGGCTATACATCCAATAGTTCCTCCAATATTAAAGGCACTCGTGAAGCCACTTCCTGAACATGAGGGGAAAGAATGACACTGAACAAGATGCACTACTTGAGAAAAGTTTTCATAAGGTAAGATTAAATAACGGTGGTATTTATATTAGCTCACTTACAGTATGAAAAGACGTTAATAACATCGCACATAAAATGACTGTAGTAACCAAACATACACTAGAGGTCAATTTTTAAGGCCTCTGCCTCAGCGTCCGCCTCAAGAAGTAAGATCTTGGTCTTGGCCTCAGAATTGTACCTCTGGTCTCAGGAATCTGGCCAAGGCCTTTTCAAGGATTTCCAAGGGAAGGCTATTACAGGGTAATGTACTTTCCTTCAAATCGGATTCTAAAAAGCCGATTTTTCCCCATGAATGTCATTTCCATAACTGCCAATTTTGAGGAGTTTCCACCAATACTGGTTATATGTATGTATCACATCAAGTGTGGCTATATACATAACCTGATTAACATATATATGCCATGATAAAGTACATACAGTATACAGTTATTAAGGAAGGTGTACACTTTGCTACAGAAAATTATATTTGAACATTAAGTTATGATATGAAAGCAGAGTGTTAATACAGAAACTGGCCTCTGCCTTGGTCTTAGATGATGTAGCCTTGGTCTAGGCCTTGGCTTCAGGGGTAGTGTCTTGGCCTTGGCCTCCACCTCAGAAGATGGGGCCTTCACTGCAACATTGTCACACTCCTTTGCTAACTAGGAGAGCATTTAAACTCATGGTGGCACATTATTTTGGTCTTAAAGCCTCCCAACAATGTAAGCTCATACCCAGTATGACACTGTGAAATACAGAACACATTGACTTCTCTAATATACATACCCATTTAATAAGAATACACTGACTCCTCTAATATACATACCCATGGCTGATGAGAAACCCTTATCTTGTATCAGAAAGAGCTGAGCCCAGTCATGGTAGGCCCCAGCTTGAACTGTACAACAGGCGAAGATGACTGAGATTATGTAGAGAAAGGGGCTTCTCAATGCATCGGCCATTGTTGCCTTCTTATTGTTGTTATCTGTGTAAAATTAAAAGGACGAGCAGATGAAAACATCAATCAACAAAGAGACAGACCCATAACTAACATGGCTGCTTAAGCCTGCCACACACAAGAGAAATTAGCTAAACAAAATGACTCGCATGTCACTTTGCTAAGCTAGTTTCTCACATGAACGAGTGAGTTTACATGAGATTTTCGCCTCGCGTGGTCATTGTCTCATAACTCAGCATGTTTGATGTTTTGTGACACAGGTGGCACTTTTCTCACCGTGTGTACCGAACCTGAGCATTTGGCTCATGTATTTCAACCACTGCGTAAGCGTCGAGTATCACCCACATCGGTCAACAAAAATGGTTGCGCTTGCACAGTAGTTGAAATACATGAGCCAAATGCTCAGGTCAGGCACACACACTGAGAAAAGTGGCACTCGTGTCAACAAAGATCAAACAGGTTTGATATTTGAGTCATCTGTCCTCATGGCTGTAAAGAAACATGACTAAGGTATTTAGATGTGGAGGGTACTTAGCTCTGCACCATATTTGGCCACCTAATTTTACTTGGCCGTGTGATTTACTTTGCTGTTCTATCTATATGGGTGGGTAAGGCATGTGGCTAGGTATGTGACCAGACAACTACCCCCCCCCAGACTATTCCCACCCAGACAATTTCCCCCAAGCAATTCAAAGTCAAAGATTCTTGACTGTGAATGGTTCTTAGGTGTGTTTAAGATACTTTACTGTGTTAAATACTTGGTAATGTATAAAGAAATCTGATTAAGTAAAATAAATGGCTATATATCATACACAGCTTACAGCTGTGTAAGGTATAGCTGTGTAAGGTATAGCTGTGTAAGGTACAGTACTTGATTGATCTGGCTGTGCCAAGTATTTGGTTGTAAGAAGTTCCTGGTTGTGTTAGGTATCTGATTGTATCTGGCTGTAAAAGATACATAACTGTGTAAGGTACTTGATTGATGTGGCTGTGCCAAGTATTTGGTTGTAAGAAGTTCCTGGTTGTGTTTAGGTATCTGGCTATATCTGGATGAAAAAGATACATAGCTGTGTAAGGTACTTGAAAGCATAAGGTATTCTGTGATACATGGATGTGTGAAGTATTAATGTTACTTAGTGGAGTGAGGCATTTTATGGTACTCAGCTGTATAAGGTCTTGAAGAACTTGGTTGTGTAAGGTCTTAAAGTACTTGGCTGTGTAGGGTATTCTATGGTCCTGCACTTGGTAGTGTAAGGTATTTTATGGTACTAAGCTACGTAAGGTATTTTTTGGTACTTGGCTGAGAAAAAGTATTGTATGATATTTAGCTGTACATGTACTTTGAGGAATTTTTGAAACTTCTTCTCCTTGCACAAAATGAAACTTAGGTACATTTTGATCCAAAACAGATGACGGATGAAACAGATCCTGATGGTTTGCCTTGAAACACCCTGCTTTGTAATTAGACCCCACATGTTACTGAAAGACATTGTTCAGCATGCGCAGTATGACTACTGTATAGACATGTTTAATACGACTGAATGACAATGTTGTAAGTAGGCTGACAGGATACATTGCATTACAAAGAGAGCGTGGTGGACTAGCTAGTGGCTAAGGTGTTAGACTTGTGATCTAAGGGTTGCTAGTCCGATTCCCAGTCAGTTCATTACGTTGCATCAATGGGCAAGATGCTTTATCTCAATTGTCTCTCTCCTCCCAGGGGTTATATGGGTGCCTGTGAGGTTGCTTGTCATTGAGCGTGGAGTATAACTGCAGCTACCCTGAGGACTGTCCCTGGGATGGGTCACCATTGTTCAGGGTAATATCTGTGAAGTGCTTTCAGACCTTCTTGGAAAGTGCTACATAAGAATCAAATACTATTATTATTATTATTATTGCATGACAGGCACAGTGTGACTCATCAACATTGCAAGGCATTATGGGATGCATTACTCCACTACATTACAAACTGAAAAACACTGTATAAAGGACACCACATGTACCAGTAAAACACAATTTGAAACAGCACAAGTCATAGTACTCACATTTGAGGAGACACTCTCCAAACAAAAGTAATATAACCATGGAAAGTCTTTGCCATTCTGGTGACTTCGCTACAGTCCTACAGCCCATTAGTCCAACAGTACAAGCAAGTGAAAATGCAGTGAGTGGCCACAGGCCCAATGTTTTGTATGATCAAAGATAGATACAAAGATCTCACCTTGTTTGGTAGTCTGAGTTCCATTCATCTCCAATGATTTTTCACCTATTTCTTCAGGGGAATTTTTTATGAAGGTGTATGCCAGGGTAGATGATAGAATACACACTGATCCTAATACAGAAAAGAAAAAGTAAATGAAACACTGATTGTGCATAAGAGACATACTTAATGTGAACAGGCAGTACAATATTAATCCCCTATCATGCAGGGGGGAGTTTACTACCTGCTTAGGTACAGTGAAAACTATATTTCATCTGTAATAAGCCAGCAAAAGGCACTGTTAATTAGCTGTGGCTGTACCACAGCTTTTACTATCTTTTGTTCCTTGTTAAAATTCTTTCGTATTTAACATTGTGTTTATGTGCTCCAATACTAAGTTTCTGCTTGGTCACTAGCTTCTATAACTGTTTTTCTATTTTCTAGTGCCCTTATTATGCGTAAATTTCTTTCACCTGTTTTCTTTTTGCAATTTGTAATTGATGTGTATAAATAAACATATGAGAATTAAATTTGAATTGAATTGTTTTGTTGTAGACAGGAGACAGTATCTGTCTCCTGTTCACATTCAGAAAGTATAAACTCCATTCAAAACCCAAATGAAATGAACAATA
>JAAAJZ020525791.1:0-11641 GCA_010015985.2 Actinopyga echinites
AAACAGGTAAGTCAGAGTGTTACAACAGAGGAATACTGTCCTGAAATAACAGCACCAGCTTCCCCCCCCCCCCTACAAACAGTAGTAGTAAAAGCAGTTGTTTTATTTCAAAGGTTTTAACTTTGTCTCAAACTTAAAAGGGCAATATGTAAATTGTACAATGTTTGAAGAGAAACAAAAAAAAAAAAAAAATCTATACTGTATTTTTCTCATAAAAGGGAAGAGAAAAGTGCAATTTTCTGCCTCCAATTTTTTTTTTTCCTTTTTCTAAATGAAGTAGACTGTAGATACTCGAGTGGAATACAACGTAAGACACACGAAAAACTTCTCTTATAAGACCTTAAAAAAAGGAAAAACCTTGGCCACATAGACAAAAAGTTTAAAATTGGTATTAAAAGAATACTCCAAGCGCTTTATGTACAAAAAAAAAAATTATCTAACACTGCCAATAAATATTTTTGGATGCCACCCCTGTCATAAATTTATATTATTAGATATCTTGTCTTTAATGAGTTTTCTAAGGCTCCCATCAGGGTTGCCACTTCTCTACCCTTTAGGTGAGTTCAAATTGCTTTCAATCGTTTTCATAGGCGTACATCTCCGAGGAGCTCTAAAACCTATTATCATTTACACCTATGGTGCAATGCCTGAACGAATCTAAGTCAACAGTGTTCAAAGTTCAAAAGCATCATAAATATCTACAAGACAAAAAATAAGCCCTCCCTCCCTCCCTTGCACACACAACTTTTTATAACTCCATCTTCCCAGTGGTTAGTAATGACACCTTCCTGTTTCCTACTTACTCATGCTTACTTTCCAATCATACTCTGAATGTGGTTACGTTCTTGCTCTTTTTTCCTGGAACTCATGAATATTTGTAAAGTCTTCAAAGCACTGGGATGACTGATCTTAAATTTTGCGCTGGTAGTAAAAAGTAGTAACCTTACAATCTCTGAAAGAAAGGATGACTAGCGTCATCTGACTACCCACAGGCTGCTTGTACTACCCACCAATAAACTCTTGAATGGTGTATCAAGTCACTTCTATTCGTACTAAATTTGCCAACCGTACCAGCAAGTAGCATGGACAAACTCTGATAATCTTGTATTCATTGTCGTTGCAACTGCCTTGCACTCTTGTTGGTTGGACATCTTGACTGTTAAACATTCCTTGTATCACCATTGCATATGAGGTCCTTGTCTATGCACAAACCAAACTGTGAATACATCTTTTGCCCAGAAGAACCACAATCAAACACAAGCTGACATCATGCATGTGGAAATTTGCTACAGTATGATGTCATTTCATGATCTTAACATCAGAATTTATGGAGGTTAGCCAGACCAATAGAAACAACATATCACTAAATGTTTAACACACATTCATCCCACAGGTGGTACAAATTTCTGAAGCCTTCAAGAAATTTAAAATACCTTTGTGATCTTGGTCTTTTTTTTTAGGGAGAAAGATGTATGTGATGCATGGTAATGAAGACAAGAAAAAAAAAAAAAAACACTGAACACTTCGAAAGTATTCCTCAGCCAAATGCAATTCAATTACTTTTCAACCACCTTCCTAAATAGAGATAAAATGAAACCATGTCCAAGGCCTTAAAAATGACCCATCAAATTTGAAGCACTTTTCTGAGGCTGTCAAGGCTTTGTATGCTAGCTATCACATTAAATGCAGTATGTCATCAAGAAATGTGGGCAACTACACAAGTAAAGGTAACGAAGAAATCAGTAAACAAATTCAGAGTATTTTTGCGAGTTGCTTGGCAATGTATAGCACCCTCATTATCATTTACTTCTCTTTTTACTGTTTGTTTACATTCTATGACCATACTTCTATGGCAAAGTCACTCCAGACATGTATGTAGCACCTCCATAAAGGAATGTTTTCAATTACATCTTATTACTGCAATATTCATGATAACATGAGTATTCATGAATACTGCCCTCTTTATCCTGAATGATTTTTACACTCGGTGCATATCCAGTGAAATTCATAACCTTGCTCTCTGAATGATGCATTAATTTAAACATTTTAATAATCCTCGCATTTAAGTAGAATTTACTAAGTTTGTAAGACCAGAGATAAAATGAAAAGTTTGTAATTCTGTTCGAAAATTGCTTAAAATTTCAGCTACAACTTTAAAGACAAATTATTCACTCACAATTCCTTCCACTTGGTAAAAAATTGGTAACATTCTGACATTTTTAATGTCACATCATGTAAAAAATTGTGCCCTTACAGCCATTTCCCACTGTAATCTTCATTCTGAAACAGACTGAAATAAACATAGGGAATGAATGGTCAAATAGTCATAACACAAAACAACCTTCCTTTCTGACAGTGCAAAGTGTTTACAACAGACTAGGCAGAGCAGAGCAGAGCTCAGTAGCATCCAGCATGACAATGTTGTTTCTGTTTATCCTACATTTCATGCTTTGCAATATTACAGTTCAGCACAAAAGGCTTCTGATCCTCAGACTAAAAACCCTCTGCAGTTTGATGCTCCACATCTACAGGTCACATGTTGAACTTTGACATCAGCACTTAAGTCCCCAACTTCACCAACTTCACCTAAGTAAAAAGAAAACAGGTAGACACAACGTTGTATCAATAAGATGTTTAAATGCTAGATCTCGGAATCATCTGGGACACCAGGAATGACAGATAAAAAAAACCTTTTGTTGGCTAGGGTATGGCCAATACTAATTGCTGGGGATCACTATCTAAAATGTTTTCAAAAACTATTAACACATACCATTTAAGTTGGGGTATGACTAAAATGTCTAGAGACAGAAAATGACTTGAAATTTTATGACTTGACCTCTAATGTCCTTTGATCGATAATTTCTTTAATACAAGTAGAAATCACTTATTATGACTGCCACCAAACTTGCTGAAATGTAAAGAATATGAAAGAGGAGGAACTTAATTGAGAAGATTTCATCATCAGACTTCTGGCGACCTCAAACAACCTATGACAATTTTGTTCCTCTTAACCACCAACATTATTTCTGGTCAAAACAGGACAAAATTACTTAAATTATAGACATGTAAGTTCCAGTGGAAGGTACAAAATTTGAAATCTTCCTTTCTCTCATTTTTGTATGAGTTTTAACCCTCATCACTGTGATCATACATGTGAAATATCATCCAAGAACCAATGCATAAAATTTTTGAGTCTGTTCACTGGTGACCTCCAATGACCTTTGAACCACCTTCAAATTTGTAGTGCACATAAAACCTCACAAATTACTTTGTGACCTGACTTCAACTCAACATTTCAAAGTTGTCCATTCCAAATACAATTTTGGGCCCACAAGTTCCCTCAAATCATCCTCAGTTTAAACATGGAGGCCATTTAGGCAAAAAATTTCTACAAAGATGTCAGCTTAAAAATGAGAATTTTGAAGGATTTCTTCACAGGTAATAAATAATTTACACTGTCCAAAACACTGCTATACATTTTGCATTTATATAACAATTGCATCAAGTAACAGAGCAAAAGGCTGTGTGATGCCACCCAAATTATTCCCAACAGTACAGTAGCTAGAAGATGGGAGAACATTCTGCAAATCCCAAACTGACAAATACTATTAGAATCTAAACACTTACCTGTCATTTGGTAATCAAACGTGAGTTCCTCTCCAGCTTTGATGTCTCGGTTTGCAAAGAGGGCGATGCGCGGTAATCTTGGATCTACACAGTTCACCCACACTCCATACACAACCAGGTTTGGGTCACACTGAAGAAAGAATCACAGAGAAACAATTCAAAAAGAATCATGTGATTTTGTACAGTATAATTGTAAAGGAATTTCGTTAATGCAAGACACAATTAAATATATAATGCAAGTTTTCAACTTTGGGTTTGAAAAGCTGAGATTATTCCGGCCAGGTTTTTCCTGCCACCTAACTTGTTGGGCCAGACAAATCACTAGCTGCACCTAAAGCAAATGAGCAGAAATGAACATTCATGGCTTCACACATGGACTACTGAAGGTAGTGGAAGAAAAGTGCTAAGTGGGGAAAACAAAGTGCAATGCAAATGTATGCAAGTATGATGTGAAGAACTGAAACTACTGTAGTATTAAATACTATCCATTGCTTCTACCCTTCAAATTTCATCTTCCTCTTAAGCTTTGGTGCAACAGCTGACATGCCAACATTTTTGTCGTGAAAATAGGGAGATTAAGAAACTTTTGAGGCAAAAGTATGGAGATTCACAAGAAACTAGGAGAAGTTTTGCAACTGAAATAATCTGTTAAGAACCCTAATAAAGTCTACATGTTATGCATACATAACCAGTCAAATAAGAAAGAGAGGGCGACAGATACGCAATATTACATACACTGACGCTGCGTTAACAATTTACCAGTGATGTAATAGCCTACTATGCTGTTGTGGTTACATGTATGGCATCAGGCCTGCAGATTTCAGACTTTGTGGGAACCCATTTTCGGGTTCCGTGAAAGAAGAACATGGGAACCCATCGGAACCCATTTTTGTAATGAAACACGTAGGTGCCACACAACAGACTACTCAATAGGTGAACATTACTACGTAACCATATGGGCAGGTTATGTCTAAATGAACACCTCAGAATATCTTGATTTGTGGAGGAAAAGCACTTTTCTGATCATTTATGAAATGACCCTAAGTGATCCTTAGATGACCTTTGGCTCCAATCACTGACCATCACTGATAACCCTTTATCCATTCATCAGGGAGTCCAGCTTCCATTCAAATTCAGTGCCCAGGTATTTATTCCTGGGGCAAGACAATTTTTACCAGTGTCTCGTAACAGTATTATATATATGGCTAATTTAATGATGTCATCCTATCCATAAATAAGACTACCCATGCATAGCACACAGTTATAGGACAAATGCAACATTAATTGCCACTTGCAACAAAAATTATTCAAAAATTTTCACAAGCCCTTCAGCTCTATATCAACCTGTGTAGAACACATGTCTAGGTTAGGCTCGATTATAACACGTTAGGCAATGGCAAAAGTTACAAGCATACTTGAAGAAAGTTCCCCCGTAGAGAAAATTAGTCTAACTTAAACTTGCAAATTTATTTCAGATTTTTATTTAAGGGTGTTTTGCACATGTCAGTGACATATTTTGGGGATTCTTGACCAGTTGGGATATTTTGGATCTTTGAATTTTGACGATCTGTTTGATCAATTGAGGCATAATGTCTACAGTACACACTGTATGAAAAAACTGCAGCTGAACTATGCGATCCAACTACGACTTTGGGGATCAACATCTTTTCTCTTTGGGTGTCAAAATTTTGTGCACATAGCCACTGATTCCAGAAAATGTCACTGTTAGAATATTTAGAGTTTTCATAATTTTTCAAACCTTTTTAAATGGAAATGGTTATGTTTTGGTCAAGTTTCTTAGGGTTGCACTTTAAGACACAGGAATTCATTACTTCAAACACGTGCAATATACATGCATTTGATTGTTTTAGGGTCACAGTTAGACATGTGTAGTGTGAGCTACAATAATTTGTAAAACTCAGTTTGAGGTATGAAGTTTAGTTTTTTTCGTCGCTAACAATTTTTGGGTATCGTTGGTGGCACTTCACGGTAACGACACGCTACCGGAAACGATCGTTACCGTGAAATCTGGAGGCCTGAGTTTTCCTCACTAAGAGTGATGGTGTTGTAAAAAACTTTCACACTTTTTTAATCTGAGTCCTCTGATCTGTACCTTTTTGTACTTTTACCAGATGAGGACATTGTGAAACTTCAAATAGGTTCACAAAATTACCATGAATTTTATAATTCATTAAACCACAAAGATAGAAATATTAAGACAGTGACTAAATGTAGAGAAATAAGGGCCCTCTCTCTTCTTCCCCACACTGTCAATGTGAATTAATCCAGTCCTTCCCAGTTCCATCATTATGAATCTTTGTAAAGACCAAATCTGACACTATCATCTACATACAAAAACGAGCTTATTTCAAATAATATTTACCTGCTGACGAGCATTGTTTTTTTTTTCTTGTTGCTACTGTACATAACATTTTGCCATATGAACTTTGTGATGTGAAATAGAATGCATCATTTGTGTGTAGTAATTCAGTGGTATCACTCAAATGCATCATGTGCGTGCAGTAAATCAGTGGTATAAAAACTGTACTTCAAAATGGAAACTAATGTACACATAACACTGCTGACTGACAAGTCAACTTATTCTCCTACCCAGAGATAGCCTGTATGTCAATAAATACATAAAGAATAAGAAATTGCAATTTCTTTGTGGGATAAGCGCCAAACATACTCAGTGTATCGTCCCCACAGGACTAAAATAAGGGATACTAATTACCAAAGTAAGGTACTTTTTAACCTTCATGCCACTGTCTCCTCACCTACAGTACAGTACACTGTACTGTAACATTAAATCTGAGAGTTGTCAGATAAACAGTCCATTTTAGGTGTTCAGCAGGCCCTCAAAATAAAATCCTCTTGACAATAAATTACTGTATATACTGAACTTTGCAGAAAATCATTTTCTTCACAAAGGCAATTCATATTCTGACCTTGTCTCACAGTTCCCGTTTAGATTCAAAACTGCACAAAACCAAACGTGCAAAAACAATTCATCTCCTTCCAATGTGTGAGTCAAAGAATGATCCTGTCCATGATGTTATGAAGATAATAACAACAATACACTACAGTACCACATTTACTGAAGTGCCCCAACAATAATGCAGAGTACGTTTGCTGCACTCGCACCGCATGTGACATAATCAATTCGTGATCAGCGGAAACGGTGGACAGCTGCAAAAACACCTGAGGAGGGTACACACTTTAAAAGCAAGTCTACTAGAAGCCACATTTCCCACAGCTTTTGGAGTGATGATGTAGTGACAACATGTGTGTACAGTAATACACTGGTTGCACTCAACTTTTATTTTTGCTATTATTTCTCTTTACATCCTATTTTATTATCACTATGTGATCTGACATTTTTATACTGGACTTTTATATTAATCTTGAAACTTGACACTAAATATCAAGTTTCTTCTTGGGCACTGTAAATTAAATACATACATGTGGTCTTTTTTTCAAAAGGGACGGCTTACAAGTGTAAAACCTATAATGATTGCATTCTGATAGTAGGCTACTTTTATCAATAAGAAGAGTCAATGAGCAAGCATTAGGCCTATTTCCCAGTCCACAAACTATGACGTCCTGTAAAGTACAGGAAACATCTACTGGGCATCATAAAGCACTGCTCTTGCATTAGTTTTTTCCAGCACATTTAATGAAGGGCCATTTTCTCATATCATTCAAGCATATTCAGGCTTTAGGGCTGCAGTGCCACTATCGGAGTACAAATTTGCTCTTTTTCATACAAAAACTTGGCAGTTTGGGGGGAAAACTTGTGGTCTGGTCACTCCCCCACCCTCCAAGTGAAATTAGTCCCTTATAGAGTGTGATGAGACCACGGACTTGAAATAACAGATTAAGCATTGTATCACCATTTGCAGAGGAGTGTTGCCACCTTTGACCAACTTGCTACACCTACCGACCATTTGTAGTAGGCCTACTCTACAGAACGCTGTCCATGGTAAGCTTAGCCTCCCTTCACCTTACGCTACTGAAGCTACCTTACCACAGCTACAGTACAGTAGCCTAATATTACATAATTTATACAAGTTTGTAAGACACATAATCTAGATTATTAGCATTTCAAGCTGATTTCACAAAAACTATGTGAATATCCTTCATACCAGCTGTTGGATATTACTGAAAATTGTATCATCTGCCTTTAAACTTTTCAAAGTTTTATGTCTCAATAATTTTGACCCCTCACTATTTTACTAATTAACTTGAATATGAAACACCCTTACTGTAAGTCCAAACTTAAGGCTTACAAAGATGGAGGAACAGTAGTGACACTTCTTGCTCAGTGATGGTTGGTCTAAATTTCATCAATGGTATGTAGGCCTACACACCCAAATAAAAGCTGACCAGGTACAGTGGTAACTGTCTCGAAAGTATTCAAACTTCAGAATCACGATGCTTCAAACATCATATTTGGCACTGTTTGTTCACTATATCAATCTTACCAACACACACTTGGCATCTAAACAATTTGGGTTTCATTCACTTTCAACTCTCAAAACTTAAATCAACCATTAAATACAGCTGCGGCACCAGTAACGAGTTCAAAGCATTCAATACAAAACTGTATGGCCTCACCAATTACTTCAATTTTGAGAAAATTAAGTGCTTTCTGATCCACCATTACTAAGCTTCCCCTTCAGTTCAATCACTGTAAAGACAGTATCCTCTATGCATAACCTATCTGCTTGTGTTGGTTGCTAAAACCCCCCAAAATTGACAACATCAATAAAACAAAGAAACAGTGACTTCTGCCACTTAAATTGCATGTGACAAGATAATGTCAAAAACCCATTAACGGCCATACCAATACAACCCGGATGTCACATGAACCACACTAGCCACTAAATCGTGATGAAGAAACAGACACACTCCACTCAATCTTTACTGCTGTGCAACACGTACGGTAAGGTTTGTTTGAAAAGTGTTCCTACAAGCACACAAAGAAAGTATATTACTGCAAAACATTTGTCTCCAAGGAATTGCGCCCAACAGAAACAGTATCTGTACAGGCTTCAGTGATGAAGGATGCACACATCCTTTTTTGTCATTTATAACAAATACTCATTCATGGACCACCGATAGAATTGTCAATTTACTGTAATTTGCAATTAACAAAAATTGACTATAGTGCCTTACCTACAGTAGAACTTGCAGTACATGCAATGTGTATACAGGAAATAGGCCTATACAGTTTCTTAACAAAGTTTCTTATTTGAAATTATAGACAAACCTGTAAAGCTGACTGACATCATAGGCTACATGTAGCTATCATATCACATGTGGCACTATGATTTTTATGGAAAGCAAAGTGGTGACTACTCATTGTAAAGCTACAGGGCAAGTCTAAGAGAAGCTGAAATTCAAATTCCAACTGCTTAGCAGATTCCAACTGCTTAGCACAACATCTTGAATGGCTTAAATGTAACTGGAAAGAACCACAATAATGATCACGGGTGAAGCAACACATGGGAACAGTACATACAGTAGGAGCAGGAAGTTGTTTCTCAGCTGGCGGGCTGAACTTTGTTTTGGACTGCTGTCATGGAGGGGTCTGCTTTGTAGAATTCTAATTATCTGAGGATCTTCAGATGCAACTTGGGCTACATAATTGTCCAACTATTGATAAAATTACTCAATATTTTTTAACTCTTTTACAGAGGTAACAGATATTGGAGTATTCATCCTTGAAGTGTGGGGGGGGGGGAGTTGGCTGAAGCATACTTCATCCACCCCCCACCTCCTACGCTTATTGAACGGACCTATTTGCTTCACTGGGTAAGTGTCAGTTGAGCATTTGGCCATGACAGTGACTTCATGGTAAATCCTAGTCTACAGTGCAATATATGTGTATAATGATAAAATTGAATTTGACACTTCTTTTGCATGCATGCACTTATAGGAAGGATCTACTCCTCCTTGTTATTAAGACAGGTTACAATACTTGTAACTCCTAAATCATGACATTTCTGATTCAAATATATAGTAACTGTTACAACTGTTACACCAAACATTAGAGTTGATTCATGTAAAAAGGCGAACCATGCCTTATCATCTTTACTTTTGAGTTTCAGGTAATGAAACATGGATCAGGCATCCATAATGTACCTGAAGTAACATTACAGTACCATGACAGCACCAAAAAGATATGCCTACTTCTGCCAACCAACAAAAGAGCTTGAATGCTCACTGTCACACGAGAGTTGCAAGAAGTGTACTTCAACCACCAATCTTTAAATCCATGAAACTGAAGAGATGAGTTCCCAATGTAAAACAAGTGCAATGGCACTGAGGCAAAGGGTGGGGTGGAACCTGTGCTCATAAGTACTGTAGGTTGTATGCATTATCTTCTTTGAAACCATGAATCTGAACTTGTCACCTAAGGTTTGTTTGTTAAATGTCAAGTAATACAAATCTTGAAATTAATCATCAAATGTGGATGGCTTAAATGTAAAGTACTTCAAACACTACTAGCAGAAGGCTATAACTCAGCATGAGATAAATACAGTCCAGGTTGATACCTCAATCAAATAAAAAAGTTATGGACCTTGGCATTTAAATTCCTGTGTCCTTACAGTAGAGTGCCTAATTCCTAAAACCTTTAAACACATTGACAAATGGATGAAATACCACTTCATTACAGCGCTGTTCAATACATATCTACCTGTATGCTTGCAATTGCAAACAGTACAAGCCAGGCACTGTACATTATTAGTTTTGCACAGTGATAAAAGAAGAATTTATGTACATTGATAATGCATTGCTGGCAAACAGTAATGTTATGATGTAAAAGATGCACAATCTACCCTGTTGGCAGACTTATAACTCCATGAACATTACCTGTATTAGTCAACACAAGGTGTCTTCATGGGGTGGACAACCAATTCCACTGAAAAGCTGAAGCATGAAAATCACGTACTGTGCATGTGCAGTCACCGTATTAATATGACTTTTAACCTTGGTTCAAATGAGCTGGACCTACAAAACACTTCAGTATCGTGCACCAATCACTGTACACTCAATGATTGTCTGAGTGGCTTTCTCCAGGGTTAAACCATGAAGGAAAATAAATAAAAGAAAATACAATTATGCCTTTAGTATCCGCACTGCTGGAAAACTTCTACTGAAACCTCTGTTCCCTTCTAAGTGTATTTGGCACTTCAAATTATGAAAGTACTCAAGAGTAGGAATCTTTTATCGTTTTGAAAAATCACTCCTTCCTCGTGATTCATATTCTGCATCAATAACTGAAGTTCTGTACAGATGTTCTTAGTGACATTACACTGTAAATAATTTGATCTTTTTCTAGAAAGTTTTCTTTCTGATAAAACAAAATTTGCAGAATACTGAAATATTCCTTCCTTATTTACACCCCCAACACTGCAGTGTAAATATTGATAGCATGGTGTATCTTCACTATCAAAACCAAGCTTTTGAACAAAATGACATTCTCTAGCAATTACAGCCTTGATGGTTAATTTGGAACCAAAAAATTACATCAAGTGAACTTATTGGCTACTGTACTTAATACCAATGAGTTATTGATCTGTTATGTGTCATGTTTTACAAACAGCTGTTCATGTCACTAGAAGTCCACAGTAATGTTACATTGTGGTTTTCAAGATAATTTAGAGACTGCAATACATTGTTACATAGGCTACTTTGTATCAATTGATACAAACATGCCTACCGTTGAAATAATCATTGTGCATGAAATACAGTATACCTGATGGGGGTTCCCAGTTAACAATTTATGTATAGAATGCAGGGCACTGGCAAAATACATTATTAAGATGTGCTGTTGCTGTCAAGGTGTCTGGGTACAGTATATCATGAAGTTCAAAACAAGTAAACTCAGTTGTTTTCAATTGTTTTTTAAAAATATAAAAAAGACATTTTTGTTAAGCTGAATGACTGATGACAGTAATGGGAAACCCAAACAAAAATAATACAGAAAAAATCTTCCTTACCTAAA
>JAAAJZ020526899.1:0-11634 GCA_010015985.2 Actinopyga echinites
AAATTACACAACACTTGATGGTTGTGCCCAATAGCTATGGTTAAGTGTACAGGACTCAAATATCAGTATCGGATTGGTATGGGACGATTTTAAGAATTGAAATATGGGTATTGGTTATATCTTCTACTTGTCATATTGGTTCAACAGTAACACTACCTGATAGCACTCAGTAATATCAGCTCCATGAGATAACTCACAGAGCATGTACAATTATTTCACACCCCATTTTAATTTTGCAGAAAATTTCCAACTTGCCAGAGAGTTAATTACTTTGAACAAGAATTGCCTCTGAACAACTCTGCTGATGCTGGATTGCATAAAACCTTTTGGATCATAGCCAAAAATTTCAAAAGAATAGTAGATCCAATCAGTGAGCTACCAGATTTTTAAAAATCAGTGCTATTGTTAAAGCAGGGAGTTGGCTAAACATATTAGTGATCAAAAGCACTGGAATGCAAAAGCTGAGGTGAAGCATGGAGCTACTAGAAGTAGCTCCATGGTTGAAATCCTGGTTGATCTTTGAGCAAGCTTCATAGTGATATGTCTGACTTTGTCCTTTATACAGATCAAGGTTATGAGAAAACAGTACTGGAAAGAATGTAAATCTGATTTAGCAGCTTATTTTACTGAATTTCAGTTTCCTGAAGAGTAGGCTCATACAGTTGTGTGGTTGGCTTTTTATTTCCTACTTTAAGGCAATGCCCTGGTGAGGTTCTGTCACAGGGTTGTAAATTGCTTGTGGAGTTGCCATTAGGTTCTGGAAAAAGTGCAGTTATACTCTGCTGTGAAGCAGTTTACTCTGCTTCACAGCTTCATCCCAGATGTGACCAGTCTTACAAGAGATCATTGACATAGAGCCCTGCACACATGATATCATGTCATCAACTTTCATGAATTCTTAATTACCAGAGGACTTTAGTCTGGAAGTTAATATTTTTTTACCAATCTTGAGGAAGATAATGCAGTCAGAAAAATGGTTCTGTCATGCTCCTCCTTATTGTACAATACCTCCTGTATATTTCCCTAAAAATACCAAAAGTTCTCTGGGGCAAAGCAATATTGGCACAGGGCACTAGGTATGTTTTGGTGTAGCTGTTAATGTACCAGATTCCTAGGCCTAAATAAAGGTTGTGAAATGTGTATTCATAACAACAGATTTGAGAACCCCTTAAGTTGAATTGCATCGCTATGCCGTGAAGTCACCTCCCCCTGGATTTCCGTCAGCCAGCTGATTCCAGTGGTATTTTTTTTTTTTTTTTTTTTTTTGTCATTTAGGGACACCCACGGGGAGATTAACATCATCATAAAACTCAAGCCTCTAATTAAGACCAATTTCTAAGAGGCATTGACAGTCGTACTGCACAATTATACTGTTAAAATTATATTTTTCACTGATGAAGAGTACTTAGAAACAGGTCAGATCATCATGTAACATTCACCCATCAGCAGCTATGTCCTCAGCACTTATTGGGTGGAACAGTCAGGATTCCATTTTAGTCATTTTAACAGTCTGGTACCTCGGTCTCACCATTTACACCCTAGATATTACATACATTTTGCATAATCTACATCACCTCTCCTTACCTCCTATGTACATGTAACCCTCACCTACCCAATTACCTGTCAGAGTTGATAGCACAATAGAAGCAGGAGCCCTGCCCCATTGAGGGTGCCCTCTCATCCTTCTGTCACCTGTCAGTCAGGAGGTCAAATGCAATTTTTGCCTTAATTGTGTTTTCTACTTGGGGTATTTTAGTATCTTACCATCTTTAAATCCTCCTAACTATGTGGATCTACAGTTGGGGATTTCAGCCTTTTCTAACATCTACAGCAATTGACATTGGCCCTCCTTATCTCATATCTATGCTTGTATTAAACCTTCACTTATCTGCAATAAGACCCTGGCAAATTGTACCTGGCAATATGTTCTGCAGATGTGATTTATATCAGCCTTCATTATAAACTGTGGTCAAATTTCACCTCTGTGTTCACAGTGTGTAGAACTATACATACATTATCAGAAGTTACCTTGCATGCCGTAGGTCAGCTGTCTAGATACAAGGGGCAATACCCCTTTTAAGCCCATTGATAATTTGGGGGGGGTGCCGCAAGAGAATGCCAGGTTCATTTCACTCCTTCCAATCTCCTGTTTATATACTTCCCCAATTACATTCTAAAACTGACAAATGGAAGTGGTGGCAAGGGTTACAGGGGGCTTTGGTGTGGTTGACACTGGCAGTTTGGAACCCCTATCCAGAAGATTTCTGGACTGCTGCCCTCAGTATTGAAGGTGTAAGCAGGGTAAGGAGTATCTGACCACTGCTTCCTAGATAAATGTACACAATAAACCATCTACTTGATCCAAAGGAGAGAGACCAGGTTAATTTGCTCATTTCTTGAAACATCTTTTCTGCCTTGATACGCCAAGGCTTTTTGCTTCCACACAAGTAACAGGTAAAATAGTAAATATTTTTGGTTGCTGTTTCATTTTACAGAGACCAAGGGTGCTGTGGAAGGGAGCACCAAGAAGATTCCATCAACAGACATGCTGACCATGTACGAGAATATCCAGGCCAATCTCAGTGAAGACTTTCTCAGCAAGTTGGAAGCATGGGATAAAAAGAAGCAGAAAGGAGGGTCGGGTTAGTATCCCAGCAGCTGTCAGTAGATAAGCAATAAGCATAGAAGGGTCAGATGGAATTTTAGTTGGCCCACAATATTGACAGAAATATTTATTGAGTAACATGAGCATGTACAATAATATTCAATGTAAAATTATTTTCAGGGATGTGGATTTCATGAAGGCTGAATGTTACCTGTTTAGGAATGAGCATCACAAAGCCACTTAAGGCTCATTAAGAATCCTATACAAAGTTGATTTGGGATGGACACTGGCGAAATTTGCCTCTTTGTAGATAAGCATAGAGTGTGATGAGGTAGGGTTGTACCAGTCAATACCATCTCTACTCCCAGGACCACCATTTAACATCCCCATCCAACCAAGGAGAGTTCATACCCAGTATTTAGCCTTTGTGAATTCTTACCCAGCTCAACCGCCAACAGCCACACAGAGTAAAGTGGAATCAGATGAGACATTGATTGGTCAAGTACAAACCCCACTTGAAATGGTCAATTTGAACCCCCCTTGCCACCGAGCACTGGTAGTAGCCTGCCGAACAAGCAAGTTCCCCAAACATTTGCAAGTGGTACCACTACAACTGGGATTTGATCTGGGGACCTATTATTGACATACACTTGAACCATCAAAATATGTCTCTGCTGAATAAACTGGAAGGGTAACACATTTGGCACGTTTAGAAAGCTGATTACATCTTGTGTGCACTGTGGGACCTGTGCCGTGGATGAAGCCTGAGGTAGGGAGTCCAGCTATTAATGACATAAAAGGTGCCACAATCTACATAGTCTTGGCAAGTATTGTGTTATTACCAAGCATGAATAAACGTGAAATTCAGTGCATGGGATTGGGAGGTTGAGAGTTGTTGCAGTGGACATGTGAAATACTGTATGGAAATGGGAGGTTAGCACTGCAACAGGGTCTCATTTAGAATAAAGGTTGAACCCAGAGCATGGCCCTTGATTACATCTTGATCCTTCTCTATTGTACTTTGAGAATCATACAAGATTAATAGTTACATGATCAGAGCCTAAACACATTGTGTTAATTAGCTCTTTGTCATTCTCCTGTGTGAGTACCCTGATTCCTTCTGTCTTCAGTTGTATGAACAAACTTAATTGAGGTTATATCCAACCTCTCGTCAGGCTGGTACTATGTTAAACAGAGCTTGGTTTGCTCACACCAACCAATTATCAAACAAACCAATCTTGCTGATGATCTCATAAGCTAGGCTACCATATGACCAGCCCGGCAGACTAAACCCTTTCAGTCAAGCCAAGCAAATAGGTACCTTCTGAAAGGTGTTAATCCTTCACATCTACATAGATAGATTTTCATGGTTGACAATCAGTGCAACAGAGTTGATTAAACAAGGGGAGAGGACTGTTACAAAGTTAACTTTCCATTATTGTTGCATTAAATAAACACTAGCAGTACTTTGCATGACAGTTCAAAGTTAGTATTCTCACACTTTTGACTAGCCATTCAACAAACCTGTATAAATTGCCTCTTACCCCCTAGAAGGTGTTTGTCCTACTCAAGTGTTAATTGATTATCACTCAAGACAGTTAATGGAGAAGATCAGTGCCTAAGCAAGGAAGAGGGATGTTAGGCAGTAACTTACTATCAAAGTTACTTAAAATAAACACTAGCAGTACTCTGCATGGCAGAAGGCAGTTTCTGAAAGTAAGACATCTCACTGATTTGTGGGGCCAACCACATGTCCAGCTAAGCAGACAAGCTATTCAACAAATCCATGCAAATTGTCTTCCTTTCATGAGGTGTTAGTCTTTGTCAAGTGTAATCAGATTTCTTATCAGACAAGGAAAATCAGTCTGAAAGAAATTGAAAGAGGATTACAAGCAGGTTTGCTTTGTGGTCATATATATGTTGGGAAAAGGTAATTTCCTGTCCTCCTTAATTGAGTATGAACCACATTTAGTTTGTAAGCTGTCTGCTGAGGGCAAAAGGATTCATGGAATTGTCTGTCTATTTGTGTTCTCGGTGCACTGTATGTTGGTTTGCTAGCAGTGGGATTCTCATAATACAAACAGGGTTCAATTTTTTTAGGAGGACAGCAGGAGGTTTTGTAGATTGTCAGTGTAGTGAAGGAGTACAAATGTCAGGGTTTATCTATTTAACAGGTGCAAGTAATCATGTGTGATATAGTCCTTATTAATGTAGTCCAAAATGTGCTGAGAAATTGTATTTTTTTATTTGGATTGTTAGTCAGATTTTATAAAAAAATTAATGAGGCTTAGCAGCAGCTACTACAAAATGAGAAATGAGAACGTAATTTTCTTCAATGGCAGATGTAGGAAGGTCACAAGGGTGATTTAGATAGGTTGTGTACATACTGACACCTCAACATGACATCAAATCTTGCCAAGATTACAGTACTTTAGAAGTAATTTTCAAGAATCAAGTTTTGCAAAAGACAAAGTATGCATAAAACACTTTAGTTAATCTGCATAAATTTATGTACTTCTGTGACAAAACATGTTTTACATGATTAAAAAAAAGCATTTCTGGACATGAAGCTTCAAATTGGAGTTTCTCAATTTGCCTTTTAAACATTAGACATGTCAACTGTAATATTTTAGCTACTCAGATGAAATCATTGTTACCAGAATTGATTAAAAAAGTTAAAGTTGCTGATTTGATTTGACAGGCCAAGACATGACCAAACAATCATCAGTGGAGAGTGTTTCCTCAGAGCCTGGAGCCATTCCGACCAATGATCAGGCAGCTGAACTCCTTCAAGGTCTCAGTGAGGAATTCTCCAAAAAATTAGCAGAATGGGACAAGAAAAAGAAAGGGACAGTTGGACCTAGTCCCAAAGGGGACCGTAAACAAAAAAGTGGTGGTAAGGAAAAGAAGGAGAAGGGCAAAAAAGAGGACAAAGATGGGTCTGTGCAAAAGAAAGGGGAGGGTGAAAAACCGGCGGGCTCCAGCAGGAAAGTCGTTGTTATCGAAAATGAGGAAGGACTTGTAAAATTAGAAGGGGCCAGCAAGGATTTTGAAGAGAAGTATCGAGAATGGGAGAGGATGCACAGGGGGCAAGATGGCCAGAAAAAGAAGGAGAAAGATGACCAGGAGAGTACTCCCCCGCAGAATCCTTACCCCACGCCAGCCTTCCAAAACATTTCCGACTCAAACTCATCATTAGCAACACCAGTAATTGTAGAACCAAAGTTAATTCCAAAGACAGGACAAAGTAAACATGTTCATGAAATGGCCTCTCAGGCTGATTTTCCTGAAGAGGTCATCGAACAAGTGGAGGGTAAAAATGAGGGTGACACCTCTGTGGTGGATGAACCAATATCCACACTGGAGAGGAGGAATTCTCTCTTGGCTGAAAAACTAAAGCAGAAGGATGTCAACTTGAAAGTGGTGCAATCAGAACTCCAGGTTGTTCAAGAACAACTTGAAAAAATGGCTGGATGGAAAGGAGGTAAGATCCACCTGGAGTTTGTCCCCCTCTACATTGAGACCAATTTTTTTGAAGTCATGTAAATTGAAAATTGTTAAAAGGTTTGTGACAGGAACATTTGTAGTCTGTAGACTCTTTCATTTGAAGAGCATTTCAAGCAGGCAAGATGCATTGTATGTACAGTATTTGCAAGGCTTTCAGGAGCCATTGTGTCCATCACAATTTTTCATTCAGGGGAGTGGGGGTTGGGGGTTGGGAGGGAAAGAGAGCTGGATTTGATAGACCAAAGAATCATGGATTGTGATAAAAATGTTGGAAGAAGGACTCATGGCAAGGATATCCTTCAAATAGCATCCCTACTGTAAAATGCCGTTAGCATTTACATTGCTACAGCTATTAGCTAGATGTTAGTTAGGCTATTGTCAAGCTCAAAGTACTCTTTTGGTAAGTGACTTAACTATCACATCCTGTTCCATGTCCATGGCTATGTGAGTAAAATTAAGTTGAACACAAGATGGGCTTAGCAGGTGACCTGCATTGTAGTGAAGCTTGCCGGCTAGCTCTGAAATCTAAGGTGCTATGCTATTTACTTTTCTGCTAGAAGAGCCCATGATTTATTTATAGAAATGAGCATTCAAACGGTGACATCATGATTGGACCTGGTGAATGGTTTCTAGTCATAAGGTAGATTACAGGTGACCACCTGGCCTAGCAAGATGTGGTATTTCTTGGTTGATCAACTATCTGTATTTGCAGAAACTAGGACTGGAGTGAAGTTCACAGGCAAAGTTAAAACCGAAGAATGGAATGGTGCCCTTTTGGGGGGCTCTTTAAGATCATCCTTCCTTGTTTGCCAGGTGTATCAGATCATTTGAAATTGATCACCTGATGTTTTCAAGGATTATTCTGAGCTTTGGAAAAGCTCATAAGTACTGTTATCTTTTAGGGGATCTGGTGGAGAGTTTTGTGCATCCATTCAGGACTCTTTTTGCTTGTTTAACCGCTAACATGTACAGATATCTGTGTTATGGTTTCTTCAAACGAGGAATTTTGTGGAGTCATTCGCAGCTGTTGGTACAAATGTCTGGAAACTAGGGTTACCTTTTCAGACTTGAAGATACTGCTTGGCATCGTGTCAATGAGATATTCCCCAGGGACTTCATTCCTGGGGATGAATCACAGAAGTTCAAGACCCTGCTAGTCTAACCTAATTACGATTTCCAAGATTTGGAAATGATAGCTTGAAGATGAACATACCTCTGTCTTGTTATCTGTGGTTTGTGCAAGGTATGAAGCCTGTCTCTTGTGGTCACATAACAGTAATAAGGAGGAGAAGAGTTGTCTCTCCCTTCTTAAATATATGCTTGTAGTAATCTCTACAGGATGCTTGGGGTTTTATTACACTTCCTTCGTGTAGCTTCTTGTTAGTTTCTTTTTAAGGGCATAGGATCTGCATCCAGATTTCACAGTAGCAGTACTCGTTTGTCATGCTTGAACAGCTTTGGAGGGTGTAACAACCTGACCAGCCATCATACCTATGAACATTGATTACCTGAGTCTTATTTGAACAGAGTAAGCCAACAACACCAGAAATTTATTAAAAATTAGGCTCCTGATGTCATGACAAAACCAGATAGTCAACAAAATTTTGGAAATTAAAACTCTGTGAGTGGAAATTTATAAACTTTTAAAAATCCTGAATCAGAATTACTTCTGGCCGCACAAATGATAGTAACAGTGGATTATGTAGCTTCCCCAGCTATTGATAGATGATACTCTGAACTGTGCACATGGATCACCTAAATAAGGGTAATCTTTCAAGAACTCACTGAATATTCACAAGATATTAACTGTGTACAGTCTATGCTAAGCTACTTTTGGGTTTAATGAAGCACTAGTTGCTGACAGTTATCAGGGTACATTTTGGTTGATATGAATCAACATTTATACACACGTTGCAGACACTTTCAGATGCTTACAAACATTTCATAGCTTGACCTCTGGTGACCTCAAATGATCGACCTTTGACCTCCACCAAAAACAATTGGGATATCCTCTTCTCACTGTAGAGTAGGCCTATTTATGGGTCAAGTATGAGATTCATCCAGATTTCCCTTCTTGAAATATTTAACAAAGTTTTCAGAATTTGACATTTGGTGACCTCAAATGACCTTTGATCTCCACCAAAAACAATATGGATCATCTACTCAATGTGGTGTATCCATGTGGTCAAGTGTGAAATTCCTGAAGGTTACTCTTCTTGGGATATCGTGTTAACAAGCACGTGTCACATACACACGCACACACGTTCATACATACGACATCATCAATGGAGTAAGGGAAAACAAGCCAGTGAGCCACAACTGGAAAAAAGGCCGTGGCTGGCTCGACTTGAACCAAGTGGTTGGAAACTGGGCCGTTAAACTTCATCTAACTAACTAACTACTTGCATGGCATGCAGTACTGTATCATCTTGTTTATATCAACAGCTACATGTTTACATTAAGCTTGGATAGTTCCATTCTTCTGAATTCTTCAAGTTGTCATCTGTCTGTGCTGGAGCTACTGCACCTCCCTGGTTATAGGAAACTCATGCAGGCATTAGCAGTTGGAAAATCACAGTCTGTCAAAAAGAACAAAAGAATAAACAAAATAGCATGAATAGAAGGGTTCAGACAAGCTCATTGTGTTTGTTCAGACAGCCATTAACTCAACAATAGTACTCAGCTTCACAACAGCTTCCTTGATTATAGCATCATAGAGTTACCACAAAGTCCCAGATGGCACTCAAGTCCGTAACCATAGAAACTTTTGCACAGAGGTTTAACATCTGTTGGTGAAAGTGGTTGTACATTAGGAGTGACATGGCCTACAGTAGTGAAGACTATCCAGATTGTTTAAATACAGTATTTTGGCAAACAACCGTCATGCAGTTTTGCATTTAATTTGCATTTTAAATGTACAATTTTCTATGCTTCAGTCTGAATGCTCATATACATTAACTGGTCATAATTGGGAAATTTTAAGAATCCATCTCAAGACCCTGGGGTTGATACAACCAGTGCTGCCAATTGAGGTGCTCATTGTTATATCACCAACTGTCGGAGTTGCAGGGTTGCCAGATTTTCTAGGGGACTTCCATCCAAATTTGGTGTCCAAAGCAGATAGAAAAACTCCAAATACATATTTGGCAAAAGTAGTTGCTATAAAATGCTGCCAATGTGCAAAAATGGAGATGTGTTATATGAAATAAGCACAATTTTATGATACAGAACTTGATTATAGCTGCTCATTTGCACTGGTGGTATGACTGAATGAGTATATTTCATACCATTTTTAAAGAAATTCCAGGAAAATATGCCAAAATAAGTGAAAACATGCCAAAATGTTGTCTAATAGTAATACTTGTCTATCCTACACCTATAAGGTACACTTAGTCAAGGACCAGTTGGTGTGTATCTGAGAATTTTGCAACCGGTCGTAAACGAGACTTTAATGCGGATTCTGACAATCCTGTATTTGACCATTGTGGCAAATGATTTACACTGCAGGCTAGGCCAGGTTTTGAAAAATTTGTGTTTACTAAAATACTTCCGTGTAAGTGGCCACCAGTAGGGTAAATTACTTTCGTGGTAATGAAGGATGAGGTAACATATAAAACGGCTACTTAGTAGCCTATTTTGTTACTACAATGATTATTACGAGCTTAAGAACTGTTTGTGGGCATGATAGAGATGAACAATTGTAATCTGCTTGTGTAATAGTACATGTATTCATTCAAGGTTTACAGGGAGGCCTAATAGGGATTATAATGGTCTCTTTTCCTTGTCAATTTACCTCTTGTGGAACAAATTCATCCTCTTATCCTTATTACAACTTCATACTACTGGGCTTTTTATTAAAGTGGCATTATTTGTTTGCAAATACAAGAGATTAGGAGAAAGGGGAAAGGGTTGGAACTTAGAAAACCATTAAACCCCATTATCCTTACTTTCAAATCCTCTTTCCTTCCTTTTAACAAAAATTTGCAGTTGGTACCTGCCTTGAATGAATCCAGCAGAGTAACAGGATAAAATACCTCCTCACTAAATTGCCTCTTGATAAGGCCTAGGAATTGTCTCAAGATGCTGTTGAAATTCTCTTTTCATGATGGCATTAGCTGTAAGATTAGCCAGGGTCTTCCTGGGTAGGTCAATATAGGTCCACCCACTGTTCCGAAACCTTCTACAGGATTTTGACCCCTGTGTGACAAGAGGAAGACTTATTGATTTGACTGCAACTTCTGCTGGGGATTACTGATGAGAGAGAAAGGCCTATCTCATCTTAATTCTTTCACAGAATTGTCCCAGTGACCAGGAGTATTGGCAAAAATTGGTTGTTTTCTCATGTGAGTACAAAGGGACTCTAGCAAACTGGGCAAAACCATTTGAATGCAGAGAAGGGTATGTCCTTTCAAAGGATAGACTGTTGACCCCTGTTGAATAGATTCAATTGGCTTTCCTAAATTTGGGGATCGATGGAGAGCTCCAGAGGTTTGAAAAGGTTTTATTTCAAAACAGAAATTATACCCTATCCTGCTTCCTCAAGGTATGGATGCCCCCTGTACCCTTCCTACAGGTCAGATTCTTGTGGGTTCCAATGAAGAGGCAACAGTGTCTTAAAAAAGTCTGCCTTTTGACTTCAATTTTTTCTCATTTCAATGATTTCATGTCTTGTTCATATTCAACAAACCTGTGGTGACAGGTTAAGTTCTAAAAGACTCTTATTTGGTCTGCTAGGTTCATCTTTGTATATTATCTCAAAAGGTGAAGGCGAAATTCCACATATGTAGGCCTATTCCATGTAACAACTGCTTTCGCAGAATTCATCATAGTTCCAACTTATCAAAGAACCCTGTCACTCCTCTGTACTTAGCCTATATACCAACAGACAAAGGTGAAAAATGAATATTTAACAAATGTGGCACAAAAACTGGAAAGCCAAAATTTTCAAAATTAATTTTCGTAAGTTTGAAGTATAAGTGCTGTACCACACACAGGTACTGTTAACCAAGCAAGCGTTAACTTGACTAGCAGCTAGCTATCCAACATTGCAAGAGGAAGAATTGAGGAAGTCCTCTGTTTTGCTGTGCTCTGGAAAACCGGATGGCCTGATGGCCTACAAGGTTAAAACTTTGGCTGCAGACTAAACTTTAATCAATTGGGGTTTGCACACCTTACGTGAAGTTAAAATTCCATGTATGAGAGGAATAAGATCATGAAAGGGGTAATACACTGCTACTTTATCAAGCTCTTGTCCAGACGGAGTTTGTTTTAAAATTTAAATGGAATTATGTGTAACTGGAATAAAAAAATGTTGAACAAAATAGATAAATCATCTCTCTTCAGTTTCAGAAACTCAGTAACACCTAACAAATTCTTGTCTTTGGGTTTAAAGGTAAAATGCAGTCATCCCAATTTGAATTACTATAGACGGGTATCCTATTCATGAATGGTTCTTTTCAATCATGTGACAATATTTTTAGTGTCAGATTGTTAAATTTTGCAGCATAAATGCTTGTATATGC
>JAAAJZ020529107.1:0-11624 GCA_010015985.2 Actinopyga echinites
TATGATATGATGTCTCACCATTATAATAAGCGAGTTCGATAATTCGTCTGCACATGCGCACATCTTCTAAATAGTCGGAATAAGCAAAAGACACCCATACCTACAACACGTCTTCCAGAATTTGAGTTTACTTGAGATATTCGGTGAGTCTATAAATCTGCTGTAAAGTGGGATAGAGACTTGTAAATAGGCAGGCCACACTTAGATTTAGGCTTAATGGTATATGTTTGTAGCGGCTATAGCCTAATGCTGAGTCCGCTCTGTTTATCCCGCGTGTATCCCACAATTCCATACGGCAAACAAATTATCGAACTCGCAAATGTTCCTTAAATTTCTTAGTGTACTTGCTCCTACCAAAGTGTAATTATTAAGTGACAATGAATTTGTAAAATTCTATTGTAACCTAGGGGGTGCGATGAACTAGGCATGTTTATAATATGTATTATGGACCTAGCAGGCTTTGTAGAGACTTGCATGCCATATAGTTCTTGGAATGGTTTGTACAAGTGGTTTGTAGGGTTTGCAGGGACTTTTATGCCATTATTTTGTTTAAGGCACTCACAGGTAAAGTTCAGTCACATTTTTCATAATGGGGTTATGAAAAATTGACATCAGCTAAGATAAAGTAAGTACAGTACCTGTTTTGGAATGCTTTTCTGTGACCTTTGACCCTTGAGATTCTTTCTCATTCTTTTACAAACCAAACAGCACTGTTAGCTAAGTGGTTTTTTTTTTTTTTATCATTTTTTCATAATCTTTCTGGAAGTCTAAATTTCTACACGTTTCTTTGTTAAATAATTTTTTCCTGTGAAAAAAGTTTTGGCTGAGTAATTTTTACTGGTGTAAAAGAAATATCTTAGTCTACTTTTGCAGGCTTTAATTTATTTATTTGCTCCACACCTGTAGTAAAGATCATGCAACTTGATCTCCTTAGCTGTCTGTGAAAAAAAGTATGGAAATCCACTTTGCATACTTACAGTGCCCTTCTGAAAGCCTCATCGCAGTGAAATGCTGTGGTCTAAAAACTGCACTACTAGGTGTTCGTTTTCATTCTCAGTGTATACTATTCTCTGTTTATTTGATTTATCCCATGTGAATTGTGGTGATGTCAACTTGAAAGTTTGATCCTTGAGAATGCAGCATAATGCACCATAAGAGTATGTTCAGTGCTGCTTACTGTTGATGTAAAGGTTTAAACTCCCTGCTGAAAAGTGGCAGTCTCACATGTACTATAAACATAAAGTGTCAGTGGGGTTTTACAACTTTTACAAGAAGGATTTCTTCTTAGTAGTTCAAAGACCATTGAAAGAAAGATGAAACTTTACTTATGATTAGTTTTTATTTCATTTTGGACAATAAAATATTCAAAATGGTAAATCCAGGCATGTTTCCTTGCCTTCTGTGCTTATATTTAACAGTGTGGGATGATTCGTCCTGAGAGTTCAGAATAATAGAGATCCTCATGGTAACATCTTTGTTTACTGCCAAATGGATCTTTCTTAAATGCACATTAGGTATCTCCCAATCAACCTGCTGTCCAAGTTAATGAAGTATTTTCCTGTATGAAATTGTCTGTAATAACTTCTTTCCATACTGCCAACATGAATCATGTAGCAAGCGTGTTGGTTTTATAGTGTGTATGGTAAAGATTTTCAAAGTGATGTTGCTTGTTACCAATGTCAATACTCACAATTTTCTGTTCAGTTTAAAGAGAAGAGGCAATCTGTTTTGCTCTTCATGTAACTCCTCTGACAGCTTTTGGTCAAGTTTTACGTTTGTTAGTGCTGACATGTACAGTAGTGCTTGTAATGAAGCAAACTTTGTACTTTAAAGTATAAGTGGTAGGCCTACTGCCTTCCTTATGGCACAGCATGATGGTGATAGCAGAAGTAGTTATTTCAAATTCAGTCAGATGAATACAACATACTGTACTGCTGTACTCCATTCTCTTCCACGGATGTATCTAGACTTTGCACTTAGTACAGATGTGTTGAATGAATCTATTACTTGTGAACAATCTTTGTGCTTATGCCAACAATTCATCAAAAATGTAAATCACTTGTCCTCACAGTCATTATGATCTCAACACCTTGATGGGGGACAAAGCCACTGCGTGTGCTATGTTCTCACTCAAGTTGAAGGCACAATCTCTTAAGATGGGAGGTACATAATCTCCATGTGTTTTCAGAAGAGGTCATGCTCACTAGAGATTTAATCTGGAGTGGATGAATAATCAGATTTTATGTACATTGAATGCCTGATTATTAATATCAAAGTTAGATGCACCCTCTAAGATTCTTCTCATTTCTCTCAGGAGTCTGCAAACACCTTTCTTGAAGACTCCTGACTCCTGAGGTATAATTGTGTACTTTATTGAATTTAGGAATTCATCACTCCCAATCCTTTTTGCTTTTTCCCCTTAAAAACACTGCACTCAGACTTCTAGAACTTTTGGTTTGCGGACATCATCTTTTGAAGATAAGTGAATTATGGTCTTGTAACAATTTCACAAGACATCAAGTTTTCCCTGCAAGTCAGGATTAAAGTTAATGCATACTTGATGGAACCAAGATGCTGACTTAAAAGATTGTGTCATTTGAGAGTGAAAAATGTTTACATTAGCTGCAGTAAAGCATCACTTCTAAGTATGTTTTGGTTACATTACCAAAGGCAGCATTACCATTCAAATAGAAATGTGTATGTATGTGTTTGGGTGGCGCTGTATGTGCACATAATTATGTGATGCTCAGGGTTGTTTTGAACAACTCAAAAGGGAGAAACTGTTAAAGGTCTTCTGTACTGGGTACTGCCATACAAGCTACAATCAACAACGCATGCAAACATTTTGATGCGATAATGTTTAGTAATCTGTGTAGTCTTTATTATTTCTAAACAAGGGGAGTAAGAACATGGTGGAAGATTGACAAAGGCATGGAATTTGCAATGCAGGGATTGCTTGTTCTGGCCAGTTTATTATATTATGTTTTTGGCCAAGATGCTTTGTCTGAATTGTCTCTCGCCAGTCAGGACTTAAAATGTGTATGGTATCTGTGAGGTACAGTAAATTGTCCCTGGGCATCCTGTTGGGGATGCTGTGTCACTGGAGGTTGTCTCTTGAACAATTTATCATTTGAGCAGGGGTAGTACAGGTAAACTCTGTCTTTGATAAGGATCTCCCACACATTGATGCAGTAAAAATGCAAACATAAATTATCAGTATTAGTCTGTACATAAAATTCATTTACAGAGTGCTTTTGTTTAAATGCATTCATTAGAAAGCATCAAGTTTGGTTATTAGCCAAGATTATCAGCAGAATTTCAAGCATGAAATTATGAGAAACACTATAATTTCGTACTTACAGTCGGTAGTAAAAGCTCTTTGGTGAGTTTGTGCTATTTTATATGGTGCCATATCAATCAGTAAGAGTTTTCTATCAAACCTTACTGGTATCTGAAGTGAAATTGTGTACAAACATGCTTTGATTCTCTCCATCAGCTGAAAGGATTTAAGTACTGGCTGGTGCCAGCTCAGTGTTTAAGAGTGAAAGTAAAGTGTTTGAAGGCAAGAAGGAAATTTAATTCTTTTGTTGTGATTTGTGAGGTACTATTATCAGTGAGCATTCTGAGTGCTATTCAAAGAACACAGAAGAATTCACAAAAGTGATTTGATAGAAATTTGAATGAGATTGATGTTTGCTTTTAGCTGGTAAACAACTCTTGTGTGTCATTGAATAGTCATATTAAGCTGTATTGAGCTGCTCATCAATAAGTTTTACAAGAGTTAGCCGTACAACAATTGATCATGTTGCAAAGGACATTGTGACTATGGTCTATTCAGTTAGGTTTTGTAAGCAATAGCATTGAGTGAGTAGCCAGTTATTTTCATGAGAATGTTGACATATAAAAGCCCAGTGCACATGGATATCAAAAAACAGGAAAGAAGAAAAAAAAAAACATTGCCACCGCAAGCAATTGTGGCAGGTATGTTTGAAGAAATAAGGAGATTGATAATAAGATCATAGACCTTCTTGTATAGGTCATCGGCTCGTCACGTGGAGATCATTTGCAACCATTCAGGGTGTCTTCTTACGAGTTGCTATGACTACCTCTGTCTTCAGATGACAGCTGCAGTCATTAGCGCCTGACAGTGAAATCTAGTGTTTGTCTCATTTTTCAGCAAATTAGTTTCATGGAGACCAGAAAAGTGATTTGGCTGTGTATTTAGATAAGGTTCATTTTGAAACCTTTTGATTGATATTGCAACGATGTTTATCAATCAATAGGATCAGATAACAAAGGCTTTGTCAATGATTTGGGCAAAAGGAGGTTCACAGGAGGTTAATTTTTACTCGAAACATTTTGGAACTGTTAATGTGAAGTTTAAAGATCCACCTTCTCACTGATTGTGCCCAGGAATGTTTGGCAGGATTCATCTTCTTAGGATGAGTGCAGTCCTATAGTGTCTGATAAGAAGCCCCTGAAGGGAAATTAGACTAACAGTGCAAGCCATAATTTATATAAACCCTTGAAACAAACAGTCTGCAAACCACTGATATGTAGATTTACCATGCAGACTAAAACAGAGCAAAAACAGAATGCTGAGGGTCTTTCAAGCATTTCCTGAACAGCCAAGACCATCATAATTACAGTGATGGAGTCAAGCCTCTTATGTTTCAGAGGAGATTCTGCACCTTGTGTGTCTGGTATATGACCGCAGTTATTAGATTAATTTTATGTCTTGTGATTTAGATGTTTTATTTATACCTGTCCCGCCCCACCCTTAGAGAGAACTGTTGCCTGTTAATGTCTTTATTTGCTCCACATACTCTGCTTGTAGCTATTGCACAGTATACACACACTTCAATTTTCTTTGCCTCACATTTTATGGTTGGGAAGTGCTATGGTTTAGTATTCCTTCATCAGTAAGTGCACAACATGTATAGCAAATGGTTGAGGCTGGCAAAGTTGAAATTCCATACCAGTTGTCATGTATTGTTAAAACAGACGCTTTACCAGTTACACATTTTGTATTATACATCAAATGTAGTCCTGAAGAAAGTGACCTTTTGCCATTGCAGTTGGAAATAGAAATGAATGCGAAATTTGATACACAGGAGCTATTGTTTAACCCTGCAGTATAAAAGAAATTCAGTGAACAGAATTGTAAATAAGTAATAAGTTCAGCTTAGTGTGGCAGACTTCCATTTTTTATACAGCCTGTCAAAGTTCAAAGCACAGTTCGTATAGCACAGTTTAAATTTTTACAAGGTTCCTTCTGTAAGAGCAGTATTTTAAGCTAGCCATGTGGGATGTTTCTAAGATAATTAGATTCGATGTTTCCTCATGAACCTTTATAACATATACAGTATTAAATTCAGAATGCACCAAACAAACTGACATTGAAGTGTTGAAGACACAAATGGGGTTGATTATAATTCAGTTTGAGAATTAATGGAAAACAGCTTTGACGAAGAGCTTGCTCAGTGCGTTGTGTAATTGAAACTCTGTACTGAAGCCTTAAGTGGCCATCAGTAATGCTGCCTTTGATAGTTTGGAAACATCAGAAATGTACAGTGCTAGATCATACATTTCTGAAATCCTTTCAAGGTGATAGGGAAGGAAATCCAGGGAATAATTTATCTGGTATCGCATAGCATTTTGCTACACCAAATGGTCAAATTGCTACACATGTGCAAACTTGTGTTTACTCTCAAACAGTTCAGCAAAAACAACCCAGCAAAAATGCAAAACTGCTATGCAAAATTTGAACACTAAATTATTCCCTGAAATCATGTGAATGATTTATTAGGTGGCAAAGGTCTCAACTTTCAAAAATATGTTTTCAAGGTTAAATGAATGTTATGTCACTGTCTTACTCCCATCATCACAGGAAATTCAAATTAAAGATATGAAATGTTAAAGTTCATTTACTCCCTTTAAAACAGTAGATTGTGCAATAATTTGTGTTGTCATTCATTTGCTATTCATCACCATCTTTGTTTACCCTAAAGCCACTGCACCTTGCAACAAATGTGAACAAGGTCTGATTGTAATAGGTGTGACAAATTCTCTAGGACTATGTATTAAACAGTTTGTTTCAAAAGCATCAAAAATTGGCAGTGAGGGTTGTACAAGGAGGTCATCAGAAATTATTGTACAATTGACTATGTTAGGTTACAGTATGTGAATAAATATCAACTTTTGAATGAAATTCAGCTGCTGAGTAAGCTATGAAGATGGGAGTTGGACCAACAAGATTTGTTTTTCAACCTGCATATACCTTCCTGTAATTTTAGACTTAAGGTACACTTTCACTCTTTCAGACATCTTGGTAGTGTTGCCTGTTTACAGATGTATCGTCATACCAATGATACTTTGGAAACAAAGTAACAGTTGTGATATAGGTATTAGTATGTAGCTGTAGTCCTTGTCTGTGTGTGGATAAGAAGGGGTTTCCTTGCATATAAATGATGAGCATGTTTTACAAAAACTCACTGTTTAAAGTAAGGTTTAGTTACCTGTTATGCAATGTACTATAGGTCACCCTGCATCTTGATACTAAAATTACTGTTATGTATTAGAACATTTTTGTCCTGTCACCCAGCCCTAGTAAATTTCTATAGGATGCGGGGGGGGGGGTTGTGAAAAGGGAGGGTGGGGCTGATAGAGTCCATATAGGGAGAGGAAGGAATAATAGAAAGGTTGAATTTGTCTTTGAACTGGTGTGTACCCAACTACTGTACCATTACTCTGTGACTTATTGTCTTGTCACTGTAGAAGGTATGTATTTTCCCCAAACTTGTTCTGACACTAGATTTGAATCCTCTCAAGGCAAAGTCACCCATGACATTTCCAGAATTCATGATGTAATGAAGGAAAAATGTGTAATGTCTCTAGTATAGCTGTGGAAGTGTCAGCAATGTGAAAAATGCATTGAGGTGAAACTGACACGTCTGTTTGGTGTTACATACAGTACTAGATTGTTAAGAAGCAGAGCCTACAGTAGTGGGAATGTAATTCACAGGCAAAACGATGGATCATTGCAGGTAAGATATGCAACATTGGATGAACTGCCATTTATAACAAAGCAAAAGACCCATTAAGATGAAATAGTACAAGGGAGAGTGGACACTGGGCAATATTATGAAATAACCTGAATCTACCGTTAACAAGAATTTATGTGTCCACGAGCAAAAGTTTGCTGTTTTACAGTATTTTAGTAGACATAAAAACGTTCAAATGACTGCCAAAACTTGAAAACAGCTAGTGTTCGTTATTGACCGTGTTCATAATTCACTCTGTTTTGTGCTTGATGATGAGTCTTTAATAAGTATCATGATATTTTCTACTTCCTAAGTGATGTTTTTACAATTTGGTATCAATTGTTGTATTTTTCAGGTGTACCCAGATTAAGACATACTCATGGGACAATGCACAAGTGATCTTGGTAGGAAATAAATGTGACATGGAGGATGAAAGAGTCATCTCTACAGAGAGAGGGAAGCAGCTAGCAGACCAATTAGGTAAGAGTTAAAATGACATCATTAATATCCTCCTGAATATTCATGTGACATTCTCACTGATGTATCTCTCAATAATTTTAACACACTCACAGAATCTATAGTATTGAGTTTTGAACCTATATTTACTCCCGAGCAATAGCACAACTGAGCATTAAACTCTCATTAAAGGGACATTGAATTCAAAACACCTCAGACTTTAATGTATCCTTTATACTACTACTACCCTTCGCCTTCCCCTATGACAGTTGGCACATTTGTCACATAGGGCACTTTTTGGTGCCCCTTCCATTAGATGTGCTCTCTTTCTAACATAAAAGAATTTATTTTTGTTTCCAGTCCCAAGTGAGGCAGGAGCTTTGTCAGTGTAGAAGCTACAGTATCATATACTTGCTCTTTTTACTCTATTTGTGGGTTTTGTTTGTTTCATTGAAATCTGCCAAAATACTTCCCTCCTTCACATATCATATTTGCCACTGATAAACATACTCTTTATACAAATTTTAAACATGGGAAATTTCCTGCTTTTCAGCTATTTTTCTGCTATGTTTCCTGTTTGAAGTTCCTTGGAAATTCTTTGTATTCATCAAGAAGTTCTTAAATTTTAATGGAGGTTTTCTGGGGGACTGGTTTAAATCCAACATTTGGTCAAGTGGTGTTGGTGGATTGATAATGGGATGGGTTTTAGTTAATGGTGCGTGCATAAATGCTGAGTGCAGTCTGCAGTATTTTCCAATAAGTCGGTTTGCCTCAAAAATGAAATATGAAGAACCATCTCTAGATTTCCCAGATATTAAAAAAACTGCAACAAATCTGTCATCTAAGATTCTCACCTTGCTTCTAAATTAGCTGTTGTGAGGTTAGATTAGAAACTTGCCTTCCTGAGACAGTTTCTCCTTTTTATTATCAGACCTTTTTAGCAAGGAATCTTCAAGGGTAGATATGTGGAGTGTTTGTAGACGGCACTCTAAATCACCTGCGTATTTCATGCTTATGAAGGAGAATCGAGGCAAAGCAAGGCTGTGAAATGCTGGAACCTGAGAGAGAGAGAGAATGCTGATGAATGGCAAATCCATTGCCAGTTCCTCTCAGGAATCAAATTTCAGGAGATACAAGACACTTTTAGTGGAAGTTGTCTATTTTCTTTCCTTCTATTTGTGGCTCAGGGTGTTGTTTATCTTTTCATTGATGAGGAACTTGTGACTCTCTTCAAAACCCTTGATTCATGCCTTTGTTTGATCAATTTATCTGGAAAAGTAAACTCACAGCCAGCAATTAGGTAGCATTTCTGGCTTTTATCTGTGGCTTTTGCCTGTCAGAAGTGGTAGACTAGTAGTCATTTTGCTTCTCCCCCAACAATTCAAGATGCACTAATTAATTACAACTCATTTCTTTATGTGAATGCATGACGTCAGGCTTGTAATGAAATTTATGATACTGTATCGCAGGTATGGTCATCAGTTTCTACCTTGTCACCTAGTTGTTCCTAAGTAGAGTTTGCGTCGGTAGTACAGTACAGTACTGGCAGCTGTTTGTTATATTACACTTCTCTTCATGTAAGTTTCATCTTCTGCTTGTTTCTCGGTCGACTGGCCTGATGTGATTTTTCAGTTTGTTAGTGTAATTTATTGACAAGTCATGCATACATGTAAAAGTTCATTGCCTGGTAAAGGGACAGTAGTTTCGAAACAGACCTTTTTTCATCAATAATTTAATCAAACTTTTGTGTAAATTTTTGTTCGTCACAAGGTGAAAAAGTATGTTTTATTTTTCAACAGTGAACACACAGCTCAAGGAACGGAATGATTAGACCTCCCATTTTCTCTACCTCCTATTTACATACATTCCCTAAAACTGCTTACAGCTTCTTTTATTTCGTGTCATTAATTCCACTGAAACAAGATTTCGTGTCATAAGTTCCACTGATTTCTCTCTGATAGACGTGACTGTTTCTGTGCCTGCCTGTAAAGCTGTGTTTCTTGTTTCTCTGCAGGACTTGAATTTTTTGAAACAAGTGCAAAGGAAAACATCAATGTCAAGCAGACATTTGAGCGGCTGGTAGACATTATCTGTGACAAGATGTCCGAAACAATTGACACAGACCAGAGTTTGCGGCCACCTTCTACGATCACCCCCACAGAATCTGGAAAAACATCATCAGATTCAAACTGTGCTTGCTAAAGTCCCAGTCATCATTCTTATTACCACTCACACATCTCCATCTTATAGGGAACTGCCATGTGAATATAATGTGTTAATATGCTTAAATTTTAAGGGTGTTATTATTTTTTTCCTCTATGTTCCCTACTTACATTTTCCTTTTAGAAAGACAGACATGTATGCCCTCTAAGGTCACTTGGCATTTTGTAAGAAAAACATATTGGTGGGATTGTTTCGGTTTGTTGCTTTGTACATTTGGCATCATTGCACTGTGTACAGTTTCGAATGAATGGTATAAATGTCATTTGCATGAGCCAAATTCTTAAACTAAACAGTGTTTACTCTAAAGTAAACTATGGCCTGGTCCATTGAGTCAGACTATTTGAAAGTGTTACTATCTTTAAATACCTGCCAGCGTAATTACAAGAACAAAGCAACAGTAAGGTGTGAATTCTGCACAAACATTCAAATTGTAGAAAATTTTGATTTTTTTTTTTTTTTTATTCTCCTAATTCTATACTTAAGAAAGCAGTAGAGAACAAGGTTTCTATTGTCAATGAACTGCTTTCTGCCGTGATTGGTTCCTCAACCAAACTGATTAGCATATCAATGTTTTCAAGCCTCGAAACTGTACGTAAATGTCAGTTTGATAGTTTGAAGGCAACAACTCAGTATCAGAATAGTGATTTAGTTGGTTGACAAAAAATTTACTGTTGGGGAATTTTTTACCCATTTGAGAAAGCAACCAGTCAATTAAATGTAAGATGTTTGTTTTACTGTACAATTTTTTTTTACCTACTTTCGATCTTGGGTTTAAAGTTTTGTTTATTATTGAGGCGTTGTCTTTGAATTTGATGTGTGGCTGCAATATTGGACTATCTTCTGCTGCATCTTTAGATTTTAAAACTACAGCAGAAATATGGATCATTTGCTTGCATTTCCGGCAAAAAGTGTCACAAATTAGTTACAACTTAACAAAAAAAACTGTACCCCTCTTTTGGTTATATTTGGCAAAGTGAACTGAGAGACAGTTTTTCATTCTGACTGTTTTTGACAGATGAAATTTCCTCCAAGAAGGGTGAAAACCGTTTCTGTTTGCTTGCTATCTTTGAATATACAAAATAGTTATCATTGTTATTAAACCACTGATGTTTCCAGTTGTTTTAGATTCCATATGGACCAGTTGGCCAAGTGTAGATTCTAGTAGTAGCTTGTCTTTCTGTAATTTAGCCATTCCCTCAAAACTATGTGCAATCTTTGGTTTGGTTATATTTTTTTCTTTCATTTTTTTGTGAGTTTTAGCTATAAAATGAGAGGGATACAGTACTCTTTCTTTTTTCTCCTGCTTCTTTATTTATTTCTTATTGGGTTTAGGTATTCATCAAATGTATGTATTCTTGGTATGTATTACACATCTGCCCACTCTGTTTTTGCTTGAGATTACTTACTACACATTAAATAAAATCTGTTTTATCTTATCATAGATCATTGATATCTGGTAGTCCAAATCTACCTACCTACCTCTTTCCTTGATTTTCAAATATATTCTGAGAATTATGAAGTGAGTTGGAGTAGGAAATCAGTTGTCAGCAAAAGTTTTTCAAAAGAATTGTGGCAACAGTCTCACTAAAGGCTACTTGAAACATGAGTAAATTTATCACAACACTTTCTTTCTTTGCAAAGAATGATTTACGTAGGCTTGACTGTTTGCAGAAAGAAGCCAGAATTGTCTGTCAGCGGCACATTTAAAAAGCTGCAGCTAAATAAAATTTGACCTTTCTTATACAGCAACAGCACTTTGGACATCCTTCATCAACTAAGCAGCACACTACATTTTGTTACCATGGAAACATTGACATCAGAGGCATACTCTAAGGGACTGATTTCTATATCGAGTCTTAAATTGCTTTTACGTTCATTGCAAGCAAAATGCAAGGAGCGTTT
>JAAAJZ020530216.1:0-11620 GCA_010015985.2 Actinopyga echinites
TGAGGCTGTTGAAGAAAAAGAACATTGTGTACTACTGTAAGCAGTGCTGCTAAGTATGTTAAGCAGTGACTGCTACTGTAGAGCAATAATTGCTACTGTAAGCAATGCTGCTACTAGGCAGTGACTGCTACTGTAAGCAATGCTGCTACTGTAAGTGCAAAGCAGTGCTGCTACTGTAAACAATACAGCCACTGTAAGCGATGCTGCTACTGTACTGTAGCTATTGATTAGCCAGCCAGTGATCCTCAGGTTTCTTTTCCTTGACATAATTTCCAAACACAAATTACATAAGGCCAGACATACTGTGGTTTGTGGAGATTGCAATCTATTTCTCCATTCACCGAAAAGTACCATTTGGTGTATTGGAAAATTGCACAAAAGGCTTCTTGGGTTTCCCATTCACTTTAATTCTGTTAATCATCAAAACTCCCTGGTTTGGGAGTCTATAAGCTCTGATACTTACCTCCTATTTACAAGGACCCAGCTGGGGCCAGGTGGTACCCTTTGCGTATAGGTTATCCACTGTGCTATCAACTTTGCCAGTAGTTAATATGGACAGTTAGGGTAATACATACTGTATGTAAATAGGAGGTAAGGAGGAGTGAAATAGACTAGTGAGAGGGGTTTACTCTCACTGTGGAATGCCACAAGGAACAGGGAATTTAAGTTTCTACTGCATGCTCACTGGGTTGTCAGAATTCAGGTTGATGGGGAACCTCAGACCTGTGCAATTTTCCCATCCCCAAAGTACAGTACATGGGGAAATCGATATAGCAATTTCCCCAGACCACCAAACTTTTCTGCCTCAGTGCACATTACTTGCATTGCAACTCACAAAGTTCAATCAATATCAAATCAAAATGGGAATTTATTGCTGCCAACCATTCATACTTGTTGAGTACATGTATTTGATATCATGTTGAAGTTATTTTGCCTTTCATGGTTGAGGGAATGTTTGCTATGCAAGCTGTTTCCACCCATTTCAGTCATGATGTGGTGTTCCAACTGAGGCAAGTAGATTACTGTAGCATCCAAGACCTTGCCTACTGTAGTGAAGTGCTTTGCACATTTAAAGGCATTGATTCATTTCGCATCCGTACATCAAATGTATACATACTTTAATACCCCTCCATACAGAACATCTATGTATTATTCATTATTGTGGCTCTAATCGAGCTACATGTAGGCCTACCCGAAAGTGTTTTTAACATTAGGATCCAGTGACCACCTTTCCAGCTGATATGGGCCAGAAGTCTGCCTTCATTCCCTTATTGCTTTCAAAACAGCCTGGAGGATTTTTGCTATAGGATGTCAATTGTCTTTGTGCAGTATCTTCAAACTTAGAGATATTTGTGATTTTAAAACAACAAGAATTAAAAAAAAAAAAAAAAAAACCAGTTCATAGTTGTAAAATTTCAAGTTCCATCAGATATCAGGAATGCTTGGTATTATATTGCTTGTTTTCATGAAGTGGTGAATTGTAAAATTTTGAGTCACACAGTGAAACAATACCATAACCAAGAGTGAGTCTCATAGTGAGACTGAGAGTGGGCTGGTTTGGGAATGATACATCAGTACAGTACATCACACCAATTTCAATATCTGGTTCCTCAGTGAAAATTTGAAATTAACTAAAAGTAGTATTGTATTGAAACCACCAGTCACTGATATTTAGACACCCAATATTTAATTGTCCACATTGGCAGATAATGATCTTTACTGATATTTTAATGTTAAGTCTCAGGTTGCCACACTCAAGAACCATAGTTGTCTAGGTTGTATATATGTAAGCGAATGTAAGTATCACCTGTCATTCAGTGTACAGTACTCCACTTGTAATTCTGAGTGTGCAGTGTTGAAGGAGCAAAATCATCGGTTGGGACTTGATCGGTAATTTTTACCCTTTCAAGAAGCTTTCCTAGCTGTATTTAGGTTTGGAAAACAGGAATTAAAGTCAGGGAAAAAACATGTTGGGAAGGAAAATTTCATCAACAGAGCTTGCTAGCAAATTACATTTCCTCATCGTTGTGAAGTCAAACATGAACAGATTAGTATTTTCACTAGCTTTTCATCATTTTAAGACGTTGAAATATTAGCTGGATTTATTGAATAAATTCTCCCAAAATTTGGGCTCACATATGACTTCCGGATTTTGTGATCTTATGATAATCTTGTGTTAATATGTGATCTTGTGTTAATGTGGTATCTTAATGTGATTCTACCTGTGCACAGCTGTACAGTATATGCGTACGGCCTGTACTGGCACAGCTTGTACTGGTTACTATAGAGATTAATATGGTGGTCTTGAGCTGCTAGACTTGAGTTGCAGCTTTGTAGGCTGCTATTGTTTTGCAACGATGGGCTGAAAAAAAGGCCTCACTAGCTCCAGTTTCAAAATGTCCTTACCCTATTTAGTGCTTAAGAATTGTAAAACATTTTAAGACTTGAATGCATAAATTCATCCGAATTCAGGTTAAGAATTATAAGCACTATAACCATGGTGACTTTTTAGCTGGAGCCCCCTGTATTGCTTTGTTTTGACCTAATTTGTGTGCACTAACCTTCACTGACCGAAACTTGTTGACATTACATCGTGAAGCCTTGCAGCCTTCCAGGTTAATGTGTCTTTGAAAACTGAAGCCTGTTCCTGTACGTAAAAAAGCTTTCATTGTTCAGATTGTGGATCTCTGGTGAGTAAACAGTAAAAAACCTTAATAACATTGTGACATTCTTGGTTACATTTTGGATGTGTACTGCAGCTCTTGGGCACTGTCATTTGAATTTAATTTTATGCGATTTTCTTAATATAAAGGAAGGTCACGAGGTCAGATCTCCTATTGCTAAATACAGCATTTTTGTGTCTTCTGAGTATGCCCGGCCTTTCATAAACCCTGACTTAACTAGAAGGAATCAAAACAGCATTTTCTAAACATCTACCTTATAAAGACTGAGACCCTGTATTAGGATGAGAAGTCAAAGAAGCATTTAGAAAGTTAATCCATGTATCAACAACCATAAATTGTTTACTTTTTACCTCCTGAAGTTGTTTTATCTTTAAAGCTTCATATTCTCCTGAAGGGCAAAATAGGAAGTCTGGCTCAATTGAAATGGGAAATCCTTGACAATTTACATTAGACCACTAGGTGTCTTTCAAAACAGTATTTACCCCGAAAATATTACGACTTTCTCCTCTTGGTACCTGATTGTTTTCGTATCTCCTCTGTAAGAGAGTGTATCACGACTGGGAACGAGTTCTGACACTTCCGTTCTAAGCCGGTGAAAAGACCTGGGGCAGTCTTCTTTATTTTTCGAGAAAACACAGCTACCATTAGTGTATGATTGACATTAAATTAGTGGAATGGGTTGGTACTGTTCATGAAAGTAGGTTTCGCAGTGGAATTGGACTTCGAAAGAGAAGTGGTCACCAGATTCAGGTCTTCTTTCATGATCATGGTCGTTCATCTGATCAATGCTCAGACCCCCAAATCACTGAAATTATGGACACAAAACTACTGTATACTAATAATGCTTACAAGCATTAGTATGTATATAATACTGCATATAAGGAAACCCATGTAGTAAATGAGTTAATCTAACTGTTCAGTCTCGTGTCATACAAACGTTGTAGTATTTCCATAGTAAAAGAACGAGTTTGCTGTTTGCCAAGGTTCTGCAAGACATTAACCCCTTTTTGCTTGGAAGTATTCACCTATTTAATATTCATCTGTTGATATCGTTTGAAATTTCGTGATGTTCCCATGTACAGTATCATTAAGCTTGAAGTGAATTAACTAATTGCACACCTCTCAGTTTGAAGGATTTTTGCAACCTTATCCCATCTCAAATATCAGTTTTCAATTAGTGAGAGGAGACAGATACCCATCAGCAGGATTCCCAATTGATTAAAAATATTAAAGATATGGTAAAAATTTTATTTCCAAAAGCCAGTGTTCTTTTGAGTAATGTCTGCATGGTAACATGGTGTAATGTGTGTTGGAATTTCTGATCAGTCTATTTCAAGTAATTAGTGCAGTAGCTATTCACTTCAACACTTTTAGTTTCTGTACAGTATACATATATGTGTTCATACCAAATACATATTAAGACAGAATAAGAGTGGATTTCTCAGAGCTGATCAATATTTTGAACTTTACTGTTTTCTGAAAGTGAAGGATTAATTACTGTAGCAGCTATAGTAGCATCTTACAGTATTATTGCAAAAGTTGCTTCAAGATTCGGGTGCCTCCAGAGATTTCCTCTCAGAATCTGAGTTTTAAATGCCAGCTGCGTAAGTGACGCATTTTGCTAAAGGTCTGTTGAATTCAAGTATCAGTGAAGTTATTCCCAAGCCCTTTTCTGTCGTATTCACGATGCAAAGCTATTGCTCAACATTGAAAGCAAAATATTTATAACACTACGTATAACAGGGATGCCAAAAAGTGCCTCTTCAGTGAGAAGACACTTGTCTAATGCTGGCCTCTTATTTCAATCAATATGGTTGTTGAAGCTTGCACACTTGTATCAGGAAAGTTTAATTTACGAGACAATATGATACACAGAATGCATAATCACCCAAACTGAAGTGATATTAAAGATCTCTTCGTCTTTGCTTGTGTGGACAGTGGGATAGTATGCAACTACGGGTAGGCTCTATCAAATTAAGTGTACAGCAGTATATTAAGCAAATACACCATGGGCTTCATTGAAGGGGATTGCTTGTACTTGCACATGTAATACATGTTAGGATACACTTTCAGTTTCAAATTAAGTATTTAAACAAGTAGATTGCACAGAAAAGAATTCATTCAGTAGTTTGAAGGCTGGTTTATGTGAGGATGTAGTTGGATTTGTTCTTCTCACTGTAGACCCTTCCTCGTTGGAGGACATTGAAGTACATTACACTACTACACACGACAAATCTGGGGTACTAATACACTATCCATGTTCTGTAGTTAATAGGGTAGGAAAGAATTCAATTCTCCTCCTTTCACATTGAATACACATATTGTACAGTAGTGTATCTAATTTTGGTGGATGTGTCATTACTGTATTATGGTTCACTGTTCAATTCACATTAAATAAATGAAGAGAGCATGAAGTGTTTCATTAAAAGAGAAATAAATCTAGCTTTTCCTACCTTTTGTTCCTAGAATTCCTTTCTTGATTGAAGCTGACAGAAGGGCTTAAAATATTTGTTTCAATCTTAAAAAATGATTACTGTATTATATATTCTAAAACTTCATAAAATTACCAAGTGTACAGTACTGCAGTCGTTTTAGTTTGTGTACCAGGTTTGAAAATGGTAATTTTGCATTAGACCATTAGTTACAGTAGAAGTTTGTGGTCAGTCATTTCTGTGGAGGGAAGCAATATGGTGACAAAGTCCATGTGTGGTGTCAATGGATATTTGTTGAACTGAAGTACTAATTAATTTGTAAAGAACTTAATTTGCACAGTATGAAATAATCCCTATGGATGGTCATGCAGTGTGTTTTACTGTTGCCATTTTTACTATGGGTGATTTAATCAGCAAACTGTTAATTTTAGCATTAATTATTGTACATAAACATGTCTGTTTCTGGCCAGTGTAGTGTTTCTTTTTTAGTAAGTAGGGAAGGGATGGGGAGGGGGAATGGGTAGAGAATGGGGAGGAAATGGGGGAGGGTGGAGATTCACAGTAATAAAGACCATGTTGAAATGCTGGTGAGGAATGTCTACATTTGGATAATAAAACCTCTCAGTATTGTTCTCAGAAGATTTTCTGAAGTTGACTGTAAATTATCCTGTACAGATGATGTACTGTACTGTACTGTACACTTTATATTTTCTTTTCTGTACAGTACTGTATACATTTATAGTATGATCATCTGCAGTAGAAATCCATTCACTGGTAAACAACAGTTCTTTACAATACTGTACAGTATTGTACAAATACAGTAGATACTACAAGTCTACTCATTTTAAAGAATTACTCTTTCAAAAGAGCTTTGAAAACATAATAATTACTGAACCAAGTGCTTAATTTGCAATTGTTGTAATTGCTTTTTTTGGGTGAGCTTTGTCTACCTAGTATTATTCATTATCAAGTGCTTTAAGATGTACTGCCCCAGATTATATAGCCCATTTTTGTGACTGCATTGTATAAACTGACAAAGTAAGTATTCACACAGTAAAACCAAAACAATTAGGTATTGGAGAAGCAATTATATACTTTTAATATAGTGTCAGATGACAGTATGCTGGTGGAATGTTTGTGAAATTTATTGAGCAATGTTAGTTACTTTAAGGCACCGTTTAATCACAGAATATGACACTGGAGAAACAATACATTAGCCCTAGAGTATTCTAATGGTAATTTGAAATTTATTTACAGTGAAAATTCTGATAAAACGTGAAAAAGCAGTGACTGTGTGGCATACATATACTCCGAAAATGCATTTGCAAGGTTTAAATGAGGAAGTACAGGTCCTATTTGAATTTATGTTGACTGTTACTGTCATAGGAGTAGGAGACGGGGGCTGGGGGGGCTGCAGCCCCCCTAGAAGTTTTTCGACACTCAAAATTCAGGCAGCAAATTGAGAAAAATTTGGTCAGACTTGCCTGAATTTTGCCCGAATTTTGACTGAATATCCTCATTTTTTGTCTGAATGCCCGAAATTCTACCGAAAATTAGCGCATTGGCAGCTATTTCCCCCATACTGTGTGTTTATGGATTACGTTGGAATTCGGACAGTTCCTGGAAATTTGGGCAGAAATTGTCTCAGCCCCCTAAACTGGGAGGTGCCCCTATGCCTATGGTTACTGTGTACTAAGGAGGTTTTAATGAGCGGTATGTATGAATATGTAGACCAAAATTTGGTAGTGGACAAAATTCAGTTTTGAATGTGCTACATGTATATATACTGTATATGTGTACTGTACCTTGTAGACTTGAATATTAAAGAGTGCAAAATTACTGTAGGTCTAATGAGTTACAAATTCTTGGTGTCTCGGGAATCCAAAATTTTCCTTGACGTACAGTAATTGGATATGATTTCTTTCCACATATGTTACTCATGTAGTGTACTGTGTCAGTGGCATTTTTTTTAGCCCTTTGACTTGTGTTTACGTTAGTGTCGTCTTAGTTCTGCCTGCTGAGCTACTGTATGGAAGTGCACGAATTACAGTATTCACAGTATGCTTGAAGTATTAAGTCAGTTTCATTGCTGTGGGCTCTATGAAAGTTGACAACGTGATGACGTAACATTCTGTTTTACTCAGAAACTACCTCAGTGTGTTTTGAAATTCTTTGGAAAAACAATGTGTATAGGAAGTTAGAACTGATTTTTAGCCAGTTTTGGTCCAGTCTTACTGTACCTTCATGGTGGTCTAGATACCTTCGTGATGTGTCTGATTTTGGAAAATTGTACATAATGTACTACAGCCATAGGAGAAGCAAATTATTATACAATGCATACTGTATATATCGTGTTTAGCTTGCATCCAGTGTGTGAAATGACTGGATTTATTTATTATGATACCATCATACCAGTTTGTGGTGGTATGTGTAAAGTTAAAATTAGAAAGGGACTTTAAATATTCTTCCATTATGTGATCATTATCCCTTACACATCTCTACTGTATAGGCCGGGCCAAGTATGAAGGGAAATAAAAATTGGACGGATCACTTTTAGTTTATGAGCCAGTCAGAGACATGTAACAGTCTATGTGCTGAATCTTCAGCCAGAAATCTATACATTAATCGAAAATCAAGACCACTAAGCTCACAGAAGAGGGTTGCTGTGGCAACATCAAGTCAGACGTCATCACTTAGGGACTGTCATGGGAATCCAAGTAGCGGTGTTTTGGATGATGCTCTTAGCCTCGGGCTTGTCCTCTGAAGGCTAGGCCTCATTAGGAATAATTTCAACATCACTACAGTAGTCTAGTGTTACAGGCAGGCCAAGTGTAGATGGTGAAATGACAACTACCCTATAGATTTCAGACTTGTTGGCTGTTTATTTGTTGTATCGTTTCCTCAAAACTTTGACCATCAAGCTAAGATCTGATTTCTTTGAAATTGACCTCATTGATCAATAGTATTGAAAAACATTCCAACTGTTATGAAACAAGATTCTGTGATTACAGAGCTGGTGAGGTTGATTGATGATTAAGATTGCGTGCCAGGCCAGGAAATCAATTTTAAAGATTGAGGAAATTTTTTTCTGTTCTGTGGTAGACAAGCAATGAATCATGTGTACATAGAGTAGATATTGTAAGAAGAAATTTCCTAGACAACATGACTTGGCAAACTGAACTATACTGTACATGCAGCTGCAGTAGGTTAAAGTGCTTTTTGTCAAGATCTGCTTTTCATTATAAAGAAATCAAATTTACTCTTTGGAGAAAGTGTTGCATAACTTGTGCAATTCATTTCAATTTTACCTGGGTATGTAGGCATTTTGGGACTGTAAGTGTTTTGACTTCAATTACGTGGATGCATGGTGATGGAAAGAGGGAAGGAGGGGGCAGAGCAATACTGCCAAACTTTTAACAATTTATACACATAATTTTGGCCCAAAAGATGCTCTGGCCAAAAGGGGGGGGGCTACATCCTTCCCACTTGCCACTTGCCCTGTACATACTTATGTACAGTATGGTGTTGTATCATAAAAATTTCCTTAGTACGGTATGTATACCTTTGGCAACTTGGGAATGAGGGTAATGCATGCATGTATGTACCAGTGATACAGTAATCAGTGGTAGCAAGGGTAATGGATTAATTATAGGGTTTATACTGTAGGCTACTTAAATGTTATAGCCATTATTCTCAATGGTTCTTACTGGCGATTGGCCAAAAGAAAACCGTACAATATACAGCATGTTGCATCCTGCATCAGTTTAAATGTACAGTACTGTACTCAGGTACTGTGTAGTAGCAAATACTACTCAAGAAAGAATTTCCATATGTGCCAAGTGAGCTATTATAAGAGTATAATAAGTCTAGTGACAGACATACCTGTACACAAAGCGCCAACAGTTTATGTGCAATCACTTTTGTTTTTCAAGGTCATGTGACCTGTCTGGAATTTCTACTGTGGTCATGCAAAAATGAGTCGTTGTTCTCACTACTGTACAGAACTACATTGCCACAGATGTTTTAGATTTGTTCTGTACTGTTCAGTCACATGTATTCCACTCTTGATAAAATTACAGTATGTACAGTACAACTATCTTCTCTTGCAGGAATAGAACCCCTTGTACTGTAAGTCCCCATGTCGTCACACATATTTTTATTTTCCTTTTCAGGTATAAAGAACCCCAAAATTCCAAAAGAACCGCCAAAGAACTTTGAGTTTGACTACTCCTACTGGTCACACACAAATGTAAGTATACTGGTATGTTTTTCTGAAGAAAGAAAGTGAAGCTGCCAAGCGGGATATGAGATATCAAAGTAAAATTGATTAGTGTGGTGGCATTGCAAGTTATGATCGAGTGGGAAAGGAAGAGCAAGGGAGTTTCACCTCCCAGCCCCAGCCCCTGTTAGTAACAGACATTACTGATTTTTCATGTTCTAATATTACTTTGTAAATTAAAGGCTTCAAAATAAAAATGTTAAGATTTCAGGAATGGTAAAAAAATGAGTAAAATCCTATACCCCAATGCAGCAAACCAGATTTTCATTAAGATTCTTTGGTTTTAGAGTCTATCAACATTTCACTGATTCACAAGGAAGCTGTCCTCCAAAAGGTTGGGTGAACAAACTATTCATGAGCTATAAAACAATGAATTTCTTTTGTCGGAACCTTGTCTCTTGAAGGTAAAAAGTAACCTAGCTACCTTTTTTTAAATCACATACTGTATCATTGTAGCCTTACAAGACTTGCTTTAAAAGATACAAAATTTCTTCCTCTGCAAATGCAGTAGTGGCCTTAAAATGTTCTGAGTAGGTAACCATTGATATTTAAAGAGCTTTATTCTTCAGTAGCTTGCAGTCTTTTGGTGCTGTTTGTTTTCAACTTTATCATACTGTAGTTCAGGTATTTCTACAGTAGCAATGGAATCAAAGTAGAGTTTCTTTCAGTGAGTCTTATCTTTGAATAGTTTCATATGTGAGCCATAAATGGTGTCTGCTGTTCCGCATAAAAAAAATTTTCCTGTGAATTAAATCTACTTTGTGTACATATCTGGTACTGTACATGAAGTCTGTCAGGAGTCAGGATCGAAGCACTTTATACTGTGTGCATTGATTCAAGCATTCATGCAGTGACTGTTTTTTAAATTATTTCTCTAGAAATGTCTGAGAAGGTTTCATAAATCATTTCCTGATAGTTGTCATAACATCTCACTAGGTATTGATTTAATTCAAACTCTGCCACAGTTTGAAGTACAGTATCAAGACAAGAATAATCTGTCTTTGAAAATTGAACATGATCATGTTGTACTATTGAGAATGAAAGTAGGTTGAAGCATATATTATAAAGTTATTTAGAAAGTGAATGCAATGTAAACGTGTTCTGCACAAAATCAAGTCCATAACCCATTGCACAGAAGCAGAACTATTAAATTATGCAGCCGTGACAACCGTGCATTTTTGAATCTATCTAAACAGTTTATTCAACAGCTGATGCCCTAGTTTCTATTTTAAGAGATTGATCGTTTACCTTGCATGACCATCCTCTAAACGCTTGCATCATCGGACTGTGGAAACATTGATGCACATTAATTAAACATAGAAACCATTAATCGACCTTCTAGTAAATTGTGCATCTGTGAGGTTGGGGCCAGGGATTGAATTGCAGTTATATGGTGTGAACCATACAGTATGGTTAATACAGTACTGTACCAATGTGCTAAACTGTATGCTACTGTATAAAGAAAATTCATATAGATATATCTTACAGTAGGTTTCTTCTTTTAACCAGTGGTTAGGAAGATGTTTGTTGATAAGATATTTTAAGAAGAATATTAATAGATTTAAATCTCTTACAGTACATTGTATTATTTCAACCATACAGTGTCTTAAAAGTTAATTGAATACTTTGTAATAAATTTGTGTATCATATGAACCCCATTGTTGTGGCTTTGACTTAGAATAGGTCCTAGCTCGAAAACCGAATGATGCAGTATTACAAAGCCCTGTAGCTAAAAGGATGTCTGCAATCAAAAGCATACTGTGCTAACCCTAGAATTTATTACATCTATAGTAGACAGTGACCACTTAAAATCATAATAATTGCATAACTATAACCCTGTCATTCTTTTTACATCATGCAGTCTCATTTCTGCTACAGTACTTTGAAATTAGCAGCATCTTTTTTTGACTTACGGTGGTTCATATTTGCAAAATAACAAATAGTATATATAGTATGGCATTAACATATTTACCATATTTTCCCTTTATGAGGAATGTTATGACACAATGGGAATGCTGCACACCTTGCATTTTGGGTAAATTTACAAATTTGATCATTCTTGAAAGGTATTTACAGTCACATATTACAGTATATTTAGCACTTGTGTGGGTGAGTACTGCAGGTGTTCTGTAGTCAGATTTGATAATTGTCTCAGTTTTAGAGATCGAGGCCAGTTTACATCCAGAACATATCAGTGGAGACATCATTTCCTTCATAAATGGTCC
>JAAAJZ020531318.1:0-11615 GCA_010015985.2 Actinopyga echinites
ATAAAAAATTCTCTTACCCTGTGTTATTACGATATTAATGGTAATGGTCTTTAGAAATTTCAACAGTTTCAGGTGTTGGTCCACCGTTTATTCAATATGTAATTCCCAACAGTTGGTAACTGAAAACTGGCTCCAAATTGGGTTTTTACAAAATGGGTTGGCTAAATATAGCTGCCTCAGTGTTGGTTGAGCACATAATAACCAACGGTTGCTTTTACGAAAGTTGTTCAATGAAGGTTAAATGTAAATCACCCAACAGTTGGCTACTTAAAGTTGGTTTAATGTTGGTTAAAAGTATGATGTCCCACAGTTGGCTTATAAATGTTGGTAAAATGTTGGCAATTCATGTAATTTACAATTGTTGGCTGCATTTGGTTGGCGAACTGTTGGTTTATTACATAATGGACGACGGTTGGCTAAATATTGGGGGTGGCTCAAAAGATGGTTTAATGTTGGTTAAATGTATGATGCACTATAGTTGGCCTAAAAATGTTGGTCAAATGTTGGCAATACATGTTAGTTACAATTGTTGGCTGCATATGGTTGACGAAATGTTGGCCCCGCCTTTGGTTGCCTACACAACATAATACCAACTGTTGCCAACGTTGGCCCAACATATAGCGCCAATGCTTTGTGCTATCTGGGAAGTTCGCTTATTCAGGCACGTAGATTTAGACTATCATAGGAGCCTATGGAAACTAAAATTTTAATAGCAAAAAGAATTCATGCAACATAAAGCGTGTCAAAGCGTGTAAGAATTGCAGGCCCACTGAACCACGGACTTCGTTTTATTATAAGCACTCATTTACTAAACCATAGCCTTACAAGTCTCCCTGACTGAACAATGGTTCTATTTTGCACCAATGAGCTTTATAATAGGCTGTCTGAATTGTTGTGAGAAACAGAACTTTGGATGCATAAAACCGCACATGGGTAGACCATTGACTGGAGCATAAAAGGTTTATGGCACCTTTCAGGAGCTTTAAGTTATACGAACTGTAAAGAATTTTAGTTCAAATGAAATCAAGCATTGTGGCCCATTCACCAGATTTTGCTAGACTGTGAATGACATTACCATAGCACCGCCATTGACCTTGCTGTACCTAAAAATGCAACTGGAAATATTAGCAGAGGCGCCATGATTTTAAAGCAACGCTTGTTAAGACATGATTGAAAAAACACATACACATATTTTTTTTCAGTGTGAACACAGGCTCACTGAACCAGTGGCGTAATAAGACTGCTGATATAACTGACAGATGGGAACCGGGGGCGTGGACACTGCGGGGAGGGGAGTGGATGGAGCGTCAAAGGTTTAGACCAGGGGGGAGATTGATTGCAGTTAGCATAGAGCAATGCTTTTGCTTTGGTCCACCAGTCTCATTCCTTGGAAAAAGAGGGTAAAAACGTCTCACTTGGGGCTCCAGCCCCTCCTTGTCCCCCTCTGTTGACATCTCTGTACTTAAAAAATTAAGTTATTGTCCACTTATATTGCACTCCAAGAACTACGAATCCATTGAATTCAGAAGCTTTTCATTTACATTTTAGAACTAAAGCACACCTTATCTTCACTTAAGCAAAATTTCTGAAACAAAACCTCCTTGCTATAGGTACTGGTACATTAAAGGCAAATTCTGCAGTGATCATACCTGCCAAGTCACCCGCATCAGGTGGGGGCGTCTCCCACTCACCCGCTTACCTTTCCTAATCTCCCCCATTTTTTTTAAAATCTCCAATATTTTACATACAGTAGGCCTAGTTATCTCTGAGAAAAATGCATTTTGGCCTTTTTTTCAACCGGCCCCCGCTTTTCAAAATTATTACAAACTTGTCACATCCACCAAAGTTAGGGAGCTGCTATCGGTCTAACAGTCATACAGAGGCCATGTAAAAATTTTCACCCACTAAAAAATCATCCGACTTTGGCTTCTCTGTACTCCATCAAGTTGTAATCCATAAAGGGAACTTTCAAATTGCAAACACTTGAATGTGACTTTAGTGTGGCTTGAGACCTGCATTTTAATAGTTGCCACGGTGATAATTGTTTTTTGATTGAATGCACTATCACTACCCATAGTAATTAAGCAAACCACACAGCCACTGTGGTAATGCTATACTTTTTGTTCAAACATTTGTGCCACATCACATTTCCGTGTTCATATTTTAAAATATCAATTTATGAAGGTCATTTGAAAGAACAATACAGGACAGTGGTTGGGCTATGTACCGTGAGGCTGGGGAAATCTTCCGATTTTTATGTCATTCTTGTGGCAAATTTTGCAATGAGTGCTTCATAATAAATTTAAAGGGAATACTTGAATAAGGAAAATGGCAAGTACACCTCATCATGATGCAGGCTTCACATTTAGTATGCCTTTGTAGTTGTGGTGATCCATCTAGTTATAAATCTTATTATCCCTCACAATGTCCAAGCATAGCTTATTCTCTTTCATGGATGGAGAAATATTCACAATATTTCACATAAATCTTTTCTGAACACTTAAGGAAGCTTGTCCCAGCATTGCCAGGTGATGATATCATACAGTTGAAAGCTGTCATGATTGCCTATTTCCAGTAAATGCCTATTTCCAGTAAATGACAATGTTATCATATACCTTTTGGCAGCCTCTACTGTACTCACTAAATAATTCAAATTCCCATTTGCCTGGCTTATACGTATTGTTTTTGCATCAACTCTCCATCATTCAGGGAATAATTTATCCAGTATAACATCGTATATTGCTACACAAAATGGTCACACTGCTTCACAAATGCAAACTTGAAGCGCAAGTTTTGTATATACAAAGGGCTTTCAACCATATCACCATGAAACCCAACAAAAAACTCAGAACTCCATGCAAAATATGAACACTAAATTATGACCTTATCTTTTAGCTAAAGAAACTTCAAACAAAAAAATGAGATCAAACACCACAGCCACCTACAAGCTAGGCCAACAGGAATGGCAAATTGCAGTATGTCAGTAATCTCACAGTAACTTTGAATAACATTGAAACATTAATCTACACATGCTTGAAATTGAAAAACTTTGAAAAGACACGCTCCAGACCAAGGCCTAAACAAAAAGAGCTGGTGGGTTGGGGTTCAACCCCCGTGACTCAAGTGTAAAAATTTTTGGGTTGCAAATATTGCTAATTTCTGTATTAATATTAACACTAAATCATGAATGACATGAAACGTTACTAAACTGCCTTAAAAAAGGGGGAAATTGAAGGCTCACACCCCAAGCATCCTTTCTTACAAGCTTGTGCCAGTGAGTTACAACTGCAAAAAAGACCGTGGCCGGCTCAACTTGAACCAACTGGTTGGAAACTGGGCCGTTAAACCTCATCTAACTCACTACAAGCTTGTGCCAAATCAGTTCCCAATTAGGACAGCTTCGACAAAACAATTGTTCCAAAGCCCCAGAGGTCTCATATGTTTTCCCCTCCAAAAACCTAATGAATAATCTATCAGCCAGCTGTAAGTCAGTCCAAGTCAAGCTGTTCAGATATGCCAGTTGTCATTTCTCTCATATGTTCAGCACTCATCCACATTCATTTGAAGAAATTTAAATGCACATAACTTTGTAAATACCCCAGAGCTTCTAGGGGGCTTCACCCCTTGGACCCTCACCAAGGCATTATCCCTGGATCCCACACACTGAAAGTGTATCAAACTCCCAGTGGGGCTTTTGCCCCATTTGGGGGAGGTGACCCACCCACTCCCTCCTACCCCCTTTGGCAGAATCCTGGCTACCCAACTGGTCCAGGCCCAAAGATGATTCTTGATAATTAAAGAAACATTTAATTTAAGCATTCTGGTAAAACCTGCTATTTCTGTGTACCACCATGTGAGGCCATGACAAAAATTATTTGCTTGGAATTTCCATTTTTTCACTTAGAATATGATGTTACTTCAGCTGCTTCTTTCTCAAAAACCAAATAGAAAATAACTGGATGCAAGTTTCATAAGAATTCCTTTGTGCCTCTTTAACATATCAAAAATAAATTTGGGTCTGGAATTCTTCAATCAGGCTGAATTACTTCATGGAGTCTCTACAACAACAGTGTTGCAACACCAGCTAGCCAAAGGATTTAATACCATGTTAGGTATCTGTTTCCTGCTTTTCCCTTTTTCAAAAGCCTAAAACGCTATTGGCAAATTCAAACTATAGGCCTACCTTAGGTTGTGCAGACAAAACAAGAACAACGTTTGACTTAAACTTTGGTGAAAAATCTTTACACCAAGTAAAACAGACAAATTGTTAAAATAACCTCTATTTTTGCCGAAGTTGATGGGGTACACTGATGTTTTTAAATGACACTCATAAATCATCAGTGAGGCCCAGTAAGGGTCTCAGGGTAGAACGAGGGAAGTTGGTTCTACAATTTTATATCTAAAGATACATCACTGTTCCTTCTTGAGTCATGCTACTCTTAGGGACAATTTCTTGAAAGTAACCTCAAATGGTCTTTGAAATAGAGGGTGAAGCTACCCAGGTTAAATCTTTGAAAATAGATTACCATTAAGGTAGGTACCTTTGATACTTGCAACTTGAATTCATCTGCGGATGGCTGATACTGCATACTACACACTACAAGCTTATACTTTTAACTGCTGTTCCTCAGTATTATTGCTATTTTAGTTTAATTCTATTACAGAGCGCGCTGGGAAAAGGTATTACAATTGCTGGACTGGAGGATGAACAAAAATGTTGAATGGTTCACAAACCAAAAGAAATCTTTGTGAGCAAGGCTCAAAATTACAAATTACACTATGAACGACTCTGCGGTTTACATTATGCTTGTATGCTTGGACATTTTCAGAGAGTAAAAGACATACCTAGCAAATTGGTGTATAAAGTAAAAATTTACTAAAGATGACACATGCAGTCAACATGAGAATCAAGTGTTTCTTTCAAGTTGGATTTCACTTAAGACTGCCACAAAAGTAATAACACACATTACTCCACCGTTTTGTCTCATCTTTGTTTTAAGACTATAAAATTAACAGTGAATTTGGAATTTCAAGATATAATTACTATCCTTGCTCTTTCACTCCTTCCTCAGGCTGAAGTTTGCCAGCATACAAGGTAGGAGGACATAGGGCACACATACACCATGCCTTTACCCTAAACTGAGCAAAAATGATTGATTTATTTGGGGAAAATGAGACTAAAAAACTGATAAAACATTCAACATTTAGGGACAAAGTTTATTCCATCCCCCATCCCTAAGTAAAAGCTGCTGCAAATTTATGGAGATGCAGTTAGCAAACAAAGGAGGATGGAAGCATGTTCATCAGGGAATTAATAAACCGCCACAAAAAAAAACTGAAGCTTCAAATAGAATGCATGAAGATTAGAAAGGCTGATTGCAAATAACTAATTGTAAAACTAATTCTCTTTGGGATCAATTACTTCTTGATTAGAAAGATTAGACTGATGTATTTCCATGATATAATAAAACTAAAGTCTTTTGAGAAAGAGTGATACATCACTTCTTTTTCATTAAAATTTGATGAATACTGACTTAGAAATAATTCTTCACAACCCCTTCAGGCGTGTAATATTAGTCCCTGGATTTGAAAATTAAAGACACAGCTTTGTGAAGACCTCTGACCACCTCTCCCAAAGTACTTGGGGAAATTTCACATTCAATTGTTACCTACAATGAATCCCTTGGCCCTGAACTTTGCATGGAAGTTACCACTGAAATTCCATATCAACTTTAAGCCCAATTAATAGATGACTTTGCATTACAATTTTAAAAAGATTAAAGATTGTGCTAGCGCACAGTGCAGCATTGTTGAAACAGCTCTTAATTTTCTTTTTCAAAATTATGGTTCACCTTACAGATAATACAAAAAAAAAAATCATAAGATTTGTTTATGATTGCCCAGAAGTGGTTGAAAGAAGCACCATGGAAAGGCATCGATACAAAACTATATACACACAATTAAACTACTCTCTGTGGCCAATTACATTCAGTATAGGCTGATGTCAGTTTATTCATGCAAATTTACTGAAAACATTAAATGTCTTTTCCAAATGTCAAATTTACTTGTACTGCAAAGTTAAAATCAGTACTCCTAAATTGCTGATTGATACCAGTGCTGGAAACAGCAAAACGACTCAATCAGAATGATATTCTGACCTCCAGACACAGCTAAAAGATGACATCTTTGACATGCTCCACACTTTTCAAAATTTAACCAAACCCGTAGTTAAAAATACAGGTGACAGCTTGCAGTCAAAAAAGAATATTTGGGGGATGAAGCACTTCAAAAACTACAGAGGTTAAAATTTTTTTTTGAAAGTTTGGGGCCACCCTTTTTTCAGTTTTTCTTTTCCTTGTTTGCAAACTGTTTAATTTATGGTCAGTGCCTAAAAGAAGAAGTGACATTCTCTGAAAGGATTTTTTTGTGTACAGAACTGTAGCATACATTTTACAAGGTAAAATACCAACTGAAAAGTATACACTAAAATTCTTTGATAAACCAGTGGTTTCTCATCATGTCAAACTTGTATAAAAAGAATCATTCAAGAAAACACTATAAGCTTTATGGTAATGCTAAAATCCATACCATTTAGTACATTTTAGCTGGCCATCAAAATAATGGAGAAGTTGATGGCCTTAAAATTCAGATCACTTTTAGGTAGTTCATGGATACAGATGTGTTTATCATTGCAACTAACTTGAGGGGCAATTGCTCCTTGACACTTGTGTTTCAACTCAATTTGGATCTGAAAAGCTGTCAAAATACTGATGAAGAGCATGATTAATGTTAGCAGTAATATCTCTCTTGATTGCATCTGTGAACTCAAAGAGGATCACGCTAGTACTGCCAAGACACCAGATACATGCAGCTTCCATATATACTACTGACTGGAAGCAAGGTAGATCTGTGCTACTTTCTAGTATGTCTACAGTCCCTGCCACACAGAGCAAACAGAACACAAATCACTACAGTACTATAGCTTTAACCAAAGAAGTGTAACAAGAATCGAAATCAAACAAAGGAATCTGTTCTTTGAAGGAAACGCCTACTAGAACATGCGTTTAGTTCTTCCGTACACACTTTTAACAAATAATTATCAAAATGCCAGGAGGTACAGTTCTGGTAAACTTACTGTAAGTTGATGCATCTGTAATACAACTTAGCAGGAGATAGCCTTGGGTGTTAAAATCTGACATATATGATCCAACCCACCAACGTCTAATGTTTTGGGGTCATAAAGTTAACTTTTTTAGCAAGATCAATACAGCATTAGTGCATGTAAAGAAAACAAAATGACTACATATTTCTCGCTTAAAATTCTCAACAAATGTAGTTCATTTGAGCAGAAAAAGTCAAGTAAACATTGTGCTATGTTCACAGATGTCGGGTGTTCTACCAGCAGTTCAAAATATGGCATTAAGCACTTCGGAATGGGGGATCACCTAACAAGAATCAAATGTGATATTGCGTTAGTTGGAATGACCTATACGTACATCTTACATACATCATGGAGCAAAATTATTTTTCAATGGTTTGAAATTGAGGCTTGCTTTATTTAACTTTTTCAGATAGTTATCTTACTTAATATCTCCCAGCAACATTCACATAATTAAGTACTTTACCTTCCATTAACAATGAACTTGCCCTCACACAGCTTTACCAGCTAGTCCATGATATTTTCCCACTTGGGGAAAACCAAAATTCTGCTGAATGAAGTAAAACCTATCCACCACATTGTATAGACTTCCTAACCTAACAAAGACAAGTAATCAAGAGCAAAAATCACTCAAAAATGTCACGTTTTTTTCGAAAACATCATGGTAAATTACTAATTAGGATGTTGCTTTACGGTAGCTATGACAATACACCACCTGAATACACATTTAACAATATTACATTAGACCAACAAACTTTTGAAAGGGGGTTTCAAAGCCTGTTCAGGCCACAGACAATGTACATTAAGAACCCAAGGGATTGTCGGTAACAGACAAAATGGCGGCACCCATGAACAATTTTTCTCGAATCCTGATTGGGGGAAAAATAAATTCTCCAAAAAATGGGGAATATATCCCAGACTATTTACACAGGATCTCCATAAGTCTATGTAAGACATGAATGAGTCATCAATAATGAGGCAAAATTAGGCACTGCACATCTCTCCATCAATCTTTAGACATTTTGGCAGCCAAGCATTCACTGTATGAAAATTGTATCTACAGGGTATCTACACTCCTGATGTGCACGTATCCTATTAACACAGCCTCTGCCAAATTCTGAACGGCAAAAATGATGTCACTTTAAAGCCCTTTTCTGTTGAAAAACAGTCAAAATCAGGCCAAAGAAATTGTTAAGGTAAGTACATGCAGATCTATGCTATGGCAATCTTGCAATATCAAAGTTCTCTCCTGACATGATTTTACAGAATTGCAATAAAATCTGTTAAAATAAACCCAACCTGCAAAGAAGTGTACCATGTCTGCTTCCCATTAGAATTAAACGAAGGTCAAACAAATATCCCATGCCAGTGGAAGATCTTTTTATACCACTGTAGCAATCATTCAAACATGATCAAGCTTGCACAAAAGGGCCTTATATGGCATTTATGCAAATATTGCATTCAGAAATTGTCTACAGCTTTTTGTTATACTTGTCAACTACTGACAAATAGTCTGACATACTTTCTCTTTGAACCAAATTAAAGTGTTAATACCTTCAACCTTGAATCCATTCAGCCTTACAAAGCTTGACATAAAATCAATATTAACGTATGTAGACATGCTACGTTTAGGTTACATGAACTTTTCTTAATCTTTTGGATGATTCGCAATTCTAAAATGTCTTTTGCAACTTTACACCTTTCAATAATACCGTCTAACCTTGAAAATGGTTGGCAAAGAGATGCTGTCATCCAAAATTAAAATTAAGAATTAATTCACAATAGTATGAAAGCTATACCTACAAATGACTGGGTCGACATCATACCAGTTTTTGAGAGCGCTTCTGGAAGAAAGCATTAACAACGGTTAAATGGATTGCTTAAAATCTCCAGCAGAATTTTTTCAAGTTTGCTGGGCAATTAAAGCTTATATATGATCACCTCCATTTGGAGGTTTGGAAATGATAAATAGCGATCGTTGCTCTTTGATTTTGGTGAAGTCGTACATTTGAACATTACTAGAATGTGTTGTAATTTTTTGCAATTACAAAAGCATGACAGAATACGTACATTGTACTCTTACATATCATGTCAATTCATACTTTTAAAGACATATGAGTCAAAAGGATGACAGATACCTATAGCCACAATTCCATTAAAGAAGGCAAAGTTGTCCATAACTTCTGATGTACTAATACATGCACCCAAATAATTTTAATGGGTGTATACTATAAGTATCACAAAGCATGATAAAAGACAGTTTAACCATTTGACTTCCAGAAACCTTTTGAGGCACTTCAAAATAGCCTTCTGTTTTTCTCTCAGTGATCTTGGGAGTCAAAAGGTCAATCAGTGGCAGTTTTGCTCACACTCCAGGCAGTCACTTTCAGGGCACTTTGCAGGGGGTATCACTGGATGAGGCAGACATTTCGCGGTTGTTACTCCCAGTTTCGAGCTGTGCGTGAACCGGTAAAGACATGTTTGCGAACTGCTCTCTCACACTGCGGTGATGCGGTTAACCCTTTGACTGCCAGGAGCCCTTAGAGTTGCTCAGAAATAGCTGTCTCTTTTCCTCTCAGATAACTTGGAAGTCAAAGGGTTAAGCAAGCTTCTTTCTAAAGCAATTATCAAGGACTCTTGTGCCAGCTGTAACCTCTTACAGCTTAAATTACTGATGGCCTCCTGAAATTTGGCAAGACACTTTTACTTCATGAAAACTTTCACCCATAAATGCATATCAGCAATCAGAATCTAAGTACTGAAACACCTGCAGGTTTGAATCATTCTCGGTCAATTTATCGCAACTTTAATCAGAGCGTAATCATTAACGCAGCTTATTTGTTCTTTATGCATAGTCTAACATCTTCGATTTGCGGTAGATGTGAAAAGATACGACATGGATTCAGTCGTCCTGGTGCTAGAAATGATGATCACTATCAGGAGTGAAAGAAGCTAGGATGTTGGACATAATTTCACAATTCAATGCTTGTGTAATAAGGTGGATTAGTGACATGCATGTATTTGCCACATTAACTTCACTGAATGCAATGACAGTGTTTTGAAACTTACATACAACTAGAATAAGTATAACTAGATATATATTATATGATGACATGTTTGTGACTGAATTGTTAATTTCATCTAGCAGCTGATTGCTTTACCTTTAACATGCAACATTAGTAGAAGCTATTGGTTTACCCATGATACTTGTAAAGAAACTAAAAGGTAGAAGAATTCTATCAAAATCGGTTGAGGCAACTGGTTACGCTGGTCTCACACAAAGAGATTTTTGTTACAATCCTTTAAAATATGATGTGACATGATTTGTGCCAATTTGTGGAAACAAATATCCTTACGTAAACACCAGTCTTACAGTGTACGATTTTGTATGTTTTATTTCTCACCAAAATCTAGCCAAAATGTAAGGGGTACCTGCATACAGATTTGATGGACCCACCATTGTCTTCCATTTGTCACAATTGCTTGCAATTCATGCTCATACACTGTTATTAGGTTGCAATACCACACAGTTTAATATAATCCTCTACAACATTCCAAGACCATATACTGAATCACAATTAAGCATTTGAAGATCAATGTTCAAACTTTGCTACTGCCTGCAATATGCTACAACACAACGAAATCATATCATAGCCAAAGGTGTACACTTCTCCAAAGGTTGATAACATGTCGTATTGTGAAGAGTCTTTCCATTTTTGTGAAAAATCTGCATTAGAGGCCATCAGTGGTCTAGTTGAGCAAATGACTTGAGAGTACTTTCCCATATTAAAACCATTTAATATGTGGCTGTAGAAATTAAAATCCTGACAATGTAATCACTATAAAAATTTCTGGAGCACACTCCCTTTTTGAGTTCCTCTTGTTATATTTCAACAATTCTTTGAACTTTTTCCTTCCAGAGAAAAAAAGAAAAAAGTTTATTTGGCTTTATTTGTGAATTCTCTTTTATACATACACTGTTTTCTTTTTTTTTCTTTTTCTTTTTTTTTTTTTAAGGAGGCCCTGCAGGACTTGTACAGTATAAACAATATAACAATTGATAAAGAACCTGTAGCAGCCATCCACGATGTACTTTAATGACATAAGAATAACAAAATGCATTCTTCAACTCAGACATTTAATTAACCTATAGCAAATATAGGACTCAGAGTAAACACTGATGATCCTTGTCACGGAGGTGACACCCCACGCCCATAACCAGACTTGGAGAGCAGGGGGAGCCAAATCAAACTCGGGGGAGGGGGGGTGTCTGTTTTGACCATTTAGGGGCTTTAATGTAACCTACGATTGATGGTGTAGCGTAACCAAATGCAACTTGCTAGTGGATAAATCGAAGGGGTGGGCCGGGTCTGAGGGGAGGGGTGTTCCCCTCCCCTTTGAAAAATTTTTCCTCATTTCAGGGGGTTTAGGTACAAACTGGTGCAACATTTACCCT
>JAAAJZ020532422.1:0-11614 GCA_010015985.2 Actinopyga echinites
GGGTGTTACGAGCGTTTTGTAGCGCTGTAAGTTGTGTATGTTAAATGACGGATATATCCGTCATACGCAGTACAGTGCAGATCCGCCATGACGGATATATCCGTCTTACGCAGTTAACTGGTTAAATAATGGTAAATAAGGGAAATTTATCCAGAGACTAGCATAAACTATCCATTAAAGCTGTACTTATAAGCTACTCACCAGTAATATACATGTGTGCAAACTGCTACCACATACTTCCCAGTACAAAAGCTACCCGATGACGCTATATCGCGGATAAGGTCCCTGTGAACTTCTCAGGATGGTACCTCCTGGCCTAAAAAGTCAGCACATGTAGCTGGCTTAACAATTCATGCTCATAACTACAGTACACTACTAATCCACATAGATGAAGCTTTCTGTTTTGCTTTAAAATTGAATTATATAATTCAGAGGACTTCCTCTGTGTGTTTGAATTCCCGTTAACTGGGAAAAAATAGGCAGGAAGTTAGACAAAATAAATAAAAAAGGGACCATTTGTTTACTTCATAATGCTGTTTAATAAGTATTGAAACACACATGTACACAAGCATATCCCAATTTTTTAATTGAAATAACTTGGATGATTTCTATGATTTCTATAGGAAAAATGTTAAAATACTGGAAGTATGCTTTAAAATTTTGAGACATTGTAGGACTATATCCTTGGTAGGGCACACATGAATGAGACTAACAGCATGTCATTATTCGAAGGGAAGCTTCACATCATACTGAAAATAAATTTCTAAATTTCTAAATTATTCCTAGAGCATGTTTCCTGTTTCCGTGCAAAATAGATACTGTACCTGTTACATGTACACTTTTTAAATACAAAAGCAGTGCAAATCTGGCAAAATGTGAAACAAATCTCTAAAAACATCATCCAGATCCTTACATGGCAAATTTAAAGGCCTGTAAATGGTTAGTCTTGATGCAAGGTAATAAATTTTCATTCTTAAACCCTGCAGAAAATAAGGAAAAATTTTAACTTACAATAATTTATTCAATGTAGCAGAACAGGTTATTTCCGTTTTTCGTCAGAAACCTGTTTTTGCAGTGACAGTTTTTACCGGTAAAACCATCGGTAAAAACTGCCTGCAGCAAAACTGCCAATCCTGAATTTTTTGGTATACAAAAACTGCAAAAACTGTAATTGACCTTTAATTTTTTGCCACCCTAGGAGAGTTTGAACATTACGATCTTCTCTACCCATAAGGAACATCACCCGAGACCCCTCAGTGTTTTTAGCAAGGGAGATTAAATATCTACCTGAGTTTGCAACATTAGCCTCATTGAATGCTCTACTGCACAAATTGGTTCTTAGATAACCACCAGTTGCCTTCCAAAGGTAGTGGACTAAAAAAATCATTAATAGCATATATAGCTGGTGCAGTTGGTCAGTATATTAGATGTGTCTACAACCACACAGTAGCTGGGTGTAACTATGTGCACTCCGGGGTAAATCCTACTACTGGAAGCACTTTTGGTAGTTAGTGTATAATCAAGTGTCAAATTATTACCGCCTGGCTGAATCTCTGGACCAATTTTCAATGGGCTGCAGTGGCTGTCATGGAAGATTGCTCGTAACACTTTTGCTCATTTTTCTGTCTGAAAAGTTCAAATACCAGGTCACCAGAGGTCAAATGCCAGGTCATCAGTAGTCAAATGTCATATGAGATTACCAGGTGAAAACTTTGATAACAAGATACCTTTAAGTAGGAAAGTTGGAAGAATTTCATTATTTGGTATGTGGATGCAGTATGGTTAACAAAAGAACCTAAATTGTTTTGGGGGCGGTAAGAAGTTATCCGAGGTCACCGCAGGTCAAAAAGCAAAATTTTAAAAATTTTCCTTTGGGCAATGAATCACTAAGCCATTTAGCTTTCTGGTTTTCAAGTTCATTACAAATTAATGCTGAATTATGGCATGCTACAGTTTCGATGCTTCATTTGTTTTACGGTAGTCTCTCATAATAGACTGAACATAAATGTAAACATGATATCAGTTAGAAGCATTCTGCTTTTTTTTTAACCTTCTGTCTCATCTATAGTGATCCCATCAGGCGAGCCAAACCCCCTCAGTACCAGAGGAAAACACGAGATTGTATTTTCCCGGGGTGCTATGCCAAAGCCTTGAACCGACTGGATCATCACCTCGTGGCTGTTCATGAACTAAAGGTGTGTGGAAAATATGCCAGTTTTTAAGAAAAAAACTGATAGTGTTACCCTATGTACATATCAGAATGCAAACTAAAATGCCAAAATGCTTATTGATTCCTTGCTGAGAGGGTGTTTGTTGCTCTTTTTTTAAGTTTCAGCCTTCAAAACAGTACAACCTGATTAAACTAATAGTGAAACTGTTTAGCTGAGCCTTTGCGGGAACTGACTAGTTACTGCAACATCTGGTATGATTATTATACATTATGGCACAGGCACATACGAAGCCTTCTTGGACCCTGAGAAATCAATAATAGAAAGCATAGGCAGATATGTCAGGTCGAAAACTATTAAAGTGGCAAACTGAGTTCATATAAAGCAATAATTAAACCTCCAAAAATCATGATAGCACAAGGGCCAGATAAGTGAAGTTGGAATCTGTTTGATAGGTTCTAACGTACTAAGAAGAATGTTCAGTCTTAGCTTCTCTCGGGAGTAATCTTTGTCTGGAATGCATGTGTTGAATTCGGTGTGTCAAATAAAATTCAAGTTCTTTCCTCATAATGAACCCATCAGTCAGAAGTATGAACCAATGGAAGTATGTTGTTTATGATTATTAATGAATAAACAACTATAGGTGCCATGCATACCTGCTCAACTGAAAATGAAATAACACACATAAACAGAGCAGAGCACTTGCTTGTATGCTCAACAGATGGACCATATATAAAAACAGCCAAGGACTATACTCAGGTAAAAGTAACATTAGGTTTAGAACTTAATTGTACTGTAAGAAACATTACCCATTCGATCGAAACTGTTGCCTAATAACAAGAAAAAGGAGGAAAACCTCACCCAAAATCGTAAGTGGAACAAGAGGACATCTCCTGACACAACAAAGCAACATATATGCTTAGACTACAGGTATGAACATGCAGAGTAAGGCCCTATAATTATAGCTATATACATTTCTTTGTGCATGAAGCACATCATATCTACTGTAGGGTTACCTGATATTTAATTGTTAGCTGAAAGTTGGACATTTGTATTGATTACAAATATGGGGAGGGGATTAATGGTTACGTATCCCCTACCCTTTACTGAAAATTTGTATTTGTGTACATACCTAGAAGCCAAGTGGTGCAATATACTGAGCTGATAGTTAGTTAGTTAGTTAGTTAGATAGATAAGATTTAACGACATACCAACATGAATGTGTTATATAGTGTCATGCAGTTTAAATATGGTGCAAGTCCTCCCGTTTAGTCGCCTCTTACCACAGGCGGGGAATACTGTGGGCATATTCTACAACCCCCAGCCCACAGGGGGAGCAAATTTCACTTGTTCCAAGTTGTTTGCCCAATAGGCCTGTGGCTATGGGGCGACTTCAGGGATGTTATTAGGCAAAATGGGTTTGTATCACATTTACTGCACATGCAGACCAGATTGAACCACAAAATTAATATTCGATCGATCGGTGCATATATCAGGTGGCACATGTAGGCTATGCACACTCCGTCCGATGAAGTCTCCATGCAGTGATAGATAGATAAACCTTAGAAATAAAACAATAGTGACAATACTCAAGATCAACTACCCTATGGATATAACAGATCGTGCACTGTTTCATTCAGGTTAGTATTACTGTACTGAGTTGTTGCCTGCTAGCAGCTAGCCTGGTCAGATGTTTATAATGTATATATGCAACAACATAATTGTGTGAGTCCCATCAGTTAGCATAGCATACATTAAACGAAAATACATCATTGTCCTGCTGCTTGCCCAGCCAATATTCTCGTGACGTAAATCGTTCCCAGTAGCTTTCCTGTCCATCTCTTATCTAAATTGCCTGCCTGCAGGTTCTTGGACAAGGTTTCTATTTGGAGTAATTTACCTAATGTCTTTGAGAATATGGGGATGATTTGCCTTACCGGCCGGGATCCTTACTTTTCATTTGAAAAACAGGTCAATCCCAAATAATCAGGACTGATGATAACCCTAATCGTAGCCTAACATTCGTCATCAATTAGTGTACAATGAAAATATGGTACGAGAGTGCATTGTATGTTTGCAGTATGGCTGCATCTTGGCCCTTGACCATTTGGGCAGTTGTCACACATGATGTGATATTACAGCAGCTGATTCATGAATATTCATTAAGTGCCAATGGCTGCCTACAGAGGAAACGAATTGCATATTCTACAGTCGTTTGAGTAACTGTTACTGTTTTGAACTGTTTTGTTTTATACCTTTTAATAGCTCTTTCATTATCCTAGTCATATTTTTGTGTGAAGAACGTTCATGAAGCACAGCATGATGTTCTTTGCCATCGAGAGTTGTCTGGGAGCTCGGATTGACTGACACTTTAATACTTCTTATTTGTTAATGTTAATAAAAAGTTCCTTATGTGAAAAATATCCTTTCATGTACTGTTACGGAATGTATTTAAAAGGAAAAATTTTACTGGCTTTTGTTTGGCTGTTTTCTTTTTCAGAGAGGAAGTGCTCTTTTTACAAAGATTATGCTTCACACAAGGGTTGGCAGACCCCAGGCTGCAACAAAAGCAGAAAGCTGCTTAAAGAAGAAGGTTGTAGATGGAAGTAGGTCCAATGCAAACATTTAAACTATTCTTTTACTGTAGCTTGACATTCAAATCGCATCGTATTGATAAATTTGTTGCCAATATACATGAGAAGTCGATGCACAAGAAAAAGTTGATCACAACCTGGAGGTTGTTGCACCTTCAAATGATGACTCATCACTTCTGCTTCTGCATGTGTGAGAAAACAGGCTGATCTGTTTCCTGTCTTTGTCCCTACAATTAACCTATAAATGCCGTAAGCATGTTCTATTACATAATCCTTTGTTTACGCTCAGTTTGTACTAGAAAGTTTTGCTAGAAAGGGTTGATTTTGACAAAATTTAAATTGATCTAGGTGCAAAGTTTCCATACAAGCCAAATATTGCAATAACATTCTTGACATACATCTTGTTTTTAAGATAACACCGTGTTAAAATACACCCAATTAATTTGACATTGAGGAGTCCATAAAATGAAGCAGCAGTGAAGGACAAATGCCCCACTTCATTGGCAGATTTTCCTAGTTCATTGCCAACGTGGGATCATGGTAATTAAAAAGGTGACTGGAGTTCTCACAGAGAATCCGAATTTGCAACAAAAGCCGAATTTGCAATGATCAGAACTTTATGTGGACTGAAATTGGCATGTACATGGTGACTTAAAATTACAATATTTCATGACTAGCTTGTAGCCATTAGATGTATACATGGCATGTTTAAGCTCTCATAGCCCCCATTTCACTTTTACTTTATCTCTCCTTTGCAAACACCTTTAGGTAGAAGAGTTTACTAATAACACCTTTTGCTATGTACTAGCTAAGTGCAACCTGAGGCAACTGTATAATAGGCAAACAGAAAGGTGTCTCAAGTGCATGATTGCAATGTGAGAGGAAGTGAAATGTTTTGCAAACCAATCAAGTGGAAACCTGCCATGGCAGGCAAACGGTGTGTTTTTTTTAACCTACCTAAATCTAGTGGTAAGATAGGCTTGTCTCCTATGTTTTCCATATAGTGTATATCATTTGAATTGTATGAGACTATATTATTTGAGAGTTGCTAACCCTTTCCTCCAAATTAATATCCAGACCATATCAAAAAGATGTTTCCTAAACATTTCTTAAAAATTTGTGATGTATTTGATTCATCTCACAAATTGTGGTTTAACGAAAGAGAACCTAAAGTGCAGTCATGATGATTGGTGTACATGTAATGCACACGCCTTAGTGGATGTCTGTCTATTTGCATCTTTGTAGTGCAAAGATAGTTCAAATAGGGAAACTGAAATTTTCATATTGGTCACAAGATATCAAATTTTACTATGCTTGAAAACACCATTTCTACTGAATGAATAGATACTCTCCATATTATGAGGAACAACTGTGTTAGGGTCATTGGTGGTCAAATTCTGAATATCCTGCTAGCCCCATACCTCCAAATTTGAAGCGAGGAGCTTAATTCACTGTTTATATTCCTGTGCTGGATGCATTCATGCAGTTCAGAGAAAAAAACATTGCAGACTTTGGTGAGGGTCAAAGGTCATCCCAAGTCATTTTTTAGTTTAAAGTCCATAAATCAAAATGCTTTCTTATGCTATATGTTGTTCTTACTACAGGACATGTGATGTAATTGTACCCTTGGATGGATGTGACCATTGAAAGAACATGTAGTTACAGTAGTTTACAAACAGACCTGCACAAAAAATGCCTGAAAAAATAACTTTTCTGATGAATTTATTCTCAAAAATTGCTCTCTGGGAGCTCATTGGGACACGTGCTGCTCCCGTTCAAGTGTTGACCACAGTTATGCTGTTCACGACACGCAGTCACTCTTTCTTCACAACATTGGAAGGGGGAGTGGGGGTCTGGTTGGCCTATGACTGAGATTTACCAATATTATGACAAAGTGTCCCTACAATTTTGTCCAAGATATAGCCCGACCTCTTATATCCCCTAACCCAGAGCAAATTATTTATTCATGTGAAGATTAAACCTAATTTTTCAAAAATTTTCAAAGGGGAGGGGTCCTCCCCTTAGACTCCTCCCACATGCTGGCGATCACTGTGGGATTTAGCTGTCGGATAGTGACTTAGAAGTGCCCAAGATCATGTACCTCTAAAGTTAGCAGACAACTTAGCAGTCCGCTGGGCTTAGCAATATTTTATAAACCACATAGTTTCCAGCTAGTCCTAGTTGGCAGCTAATGCCTGAAATAGTGGCCAACTATGATTAGCAGGGTTTTATGAATATCAGCCATGATCTCCATCCAGCTGCATAATGGCATCTGCTTGATAGTTTCAATGTGTTTTACGTGCAATGATTACATTTATCACTTAGTATAAGAGTATCATTCTAGAGTTTTTTGTTTTAAGTATAACCATTTCAATTTTGGGCATAAAATGCACAGTAGCAGGATACTGTTAATCTCTGCTATAAATATTTGAATGACCGCATTGCAATAGCTAACATGTTACATACTGTATTGTATGAAATACTGTATGTTATGATATGGGAAGTTTGCTTCATGGTATATAGATTTGTCATATTTTAGAGGGAAAAATTTGTTTTTTGTGGAGGTTACAATGGCAGCACCAGGACAGGGTTCCTTTCTGTCAGACGTTTTACCCCCTTTCCAGATGCCCACCTCACCACTCAGCTCTTAAACCAAATATACTTGTCCTGAAAATTAATTCTTCACCCAAAGATAGGCTAAAACCTAAGAGCTTCGACGGGATTAGCCCTGGACTCCCACCAGGGCTTTGACAGATTGAACCCACTAGGGTTTTTTCAGGGTGCCTAAACCCCAAATACCACTACCCTCAAAATATTTTGCCCTTCCAACATGTTCCTTTGCCCTCAATTTGCTCCCAACTTTTGAAGTCCTGCTACTGCCACTAGAAGAAGTCTAATGTTATTTGAGTTCACCAGAGTTAAAAGAGTTAAAACTGTGTAATCACAATGTCTCAGTATGGGAACTATGGACTCTTTACATATTTGAAATATTGATTTGTCTTGTTGAGATGATGGACTCAATTTGGTGGACGTCAGCGGTGGATGTGAAAGGGGCGCTAAAGTAAAGAAAATCATAAAAACTAATACAGTCAGAAAGTACAAAATTTGAATGCAGAACCTCATTGCAACAAAGCAACCCATCTCGGCATCTTTTGGCATTGGTTTGCAATCTGATATGTCATACCTGGGATGCAATGGCCCAAGATACTGCGCCGTATATTTGGTCCTAAACTAACTTTTTGTGATTTTGTCTTCATTTGTGGTTTGGTTTGCTTTGCTCAGGAAGTTCTGTGTTTGAGAGAGCAGGGGAGCACCTGCTTCTACTTGCTGGGGGAGCTGTTTCTGCGAAGAAAACAGTCAGGAACCATGTGCTCCAAATGGAGAATCTTGCAAGGATGGCGGATGGCGTTGCCAATCTGTTCAACAACACCACCAGACTGAGACGGTAAGTTGGAATGAGTGTAGAAACATATAGGTAGTCAAATTTTAATGGGCAGGTAACTAACATAATATGATCATTCATGTGGCAGTGGTATTTACAGTATGCTGTAATTTGAGTTACTGTGTGGAAAGGGAAGGAGCATTTTTCAACCATGATTGAAAAATAACACATGGATGTTACTTTCAGAACTGAAACATGACTTAATTGAGATAGAAGTATTAGTGTTTCCATCAGAAGGGGGAAAGGGGGGATTTGTCCCCCCTCCTTTCCAGAAGAAGGTGGGTAAAATCTCCCCTTTTCATTTCCACAAAAATTACAAAATTGTCAATACCTTGGTTTCTTACTTAAAATGAGGACACTTTTGCAGCAATGTTTGAACTTTCATAAATAAATGGCCTTTAAAAGCCTTCAAATTGCACCTTACAGGGCCTTGAAGCAAGTTTTTGCCCCCCTGAACTCACTCATAACCTGAGCCTAGGATAACTTCAATTTGGACTTCAGTTTAGCAGTAATAAATCACCCCCTCTTTGTGTGTCTGTCGGAATCGCTGAGTATATTCTGTTCTATTCATGCACTATAATGCACTGTTAATATAGACCAGTCAGATTTTCTCAACTTTCTCTAATGGGTCTCAAATTTTACTGAAGAAATTATGTGCATAACAAAACTAAAAACAAAGGGCATAACATCAAAAGACGTAGCGTACACGGGTCCCTATATGGTTTTCTAAGTAGCACATGCATATATTCATGTAATTGTATGTTGTACAGTGGTTAGTTTGGTTGATTAAAACAGAAACAGCAGCTAGCTCTGTTTGACTGAGATTTAAGATGGAATCCATGAAAATTTCTTGTCCATGAATTTCTATAGGCATATATCACATTTTCTTGTACATGTCATTAAAAGATATGTTGTACAGTTATGTTTGCTTTGATTTATTTCTTTGTTTTTATTTCTTTTTTTTTAATGAGCTTCAATGTTGCTTCTATCATTTTGTAGTTTAATATTAAGTTATTTTTAATTTCAATTTTGTTCTTTTCTTTTATAGTTGCCCTTTTCTCTTCCATGGTTCTCTTATGTTGGTTTAGCCAGGGGAGTACCTTTTATTATAAGTATTATTAGTATTACTTCCATAATCACAACCTTTGGATTTTGCAAATAATTCGAATTTAAGGGGGGAGGGGGGAGTGTAAGGAGGGATTCATTTTCACAGATACATGAATACAAACATGATTGTCCAAATATTTTCTCTGCTTACCTCTCAAGTCATATTAAGTGCTCCAATTGATGCTTACTTGTTTGGTATTGATCTTCAAAAATGTAACATGGTCATTACTGTGTATTCTTTCTGGGCTTTTGTCACTCAAATGCATCACTATTAGGTCCATTTATACTTCAAACTGCAGCTGTTTCAGTCATTTTTTAAAGGAAATTGTGAATAGAAAATATTTGTACCAAATTAGAAAGAATTAGCCTTGGGCAATTAGCATTCTCATCCCAAATGCAAAAAAGTAAAATTGAGTCCTTATCTTTGTAAGTTTAGCATTTAACCCCCTCCCCCCAAAGTTTGCTCTGTAGTAATTATGCTGAAAATATTTTCCCTTTCACATTTCTTGTATATTGAAATATTGGTTGGCAAAACTTTATATGCTACCAAATGGAGTAAAGAAATCTGGAGTTAAAATGATAGTGAGACAGAGCAAATGAAATGTTATTACCTTGTTATTGTACTCTGAATGAGAGTAAAATACAATAGAATGCCAGGTTCAACATCAAAATTGCCACCCCCACAAGCCCACCTACCCTGGCCCCCACACCCCCAAAAAGAATGTAACATTCCCTCATACAACCCACTACTGGTTCATACGGTTCACTTCAGTACACCTAATGGTTCAAAGAAATATGATGCTTTAAAACATACTTTCAAATTGTAAATGCAAGTGAAAACATTTAACTACCATTGTACTGGAGGGATTGGTAAACCTCAACAATTCATTGATTGTTATAAGGTGGTTTTAGCTATCACAGTGTTCACCAATCCTTAAAATTTATTCTATTATCTTCTTTAAAAACAATGCACTTGTCGGGAGCCACAACTAAGGGTTAATTGGATTGTGGTTCATTTTCTCTCTACTTTGGCCATGGCTTCTATTTCTCTGATTTTCTGTTTTTTCTTTTATTTTCTTTCTTTTTTTTTAATATTTGGTTTTCTTTTCACTTCCCAGCTGCTACTTTGATTTCAGTGATGCAGATATACAGTATTGGTTTGATCAATATTACTTTTCTGAAATTTAATGGTGAACCATTTACCTGCTTTAAAGAAAATGTGAAATGTGTTAATTCTATTTGTGATAGTGATAGAATGTATTATCAAAATTATACATAAAGAATTGCTTTGTTCAATGTGCGATTGCTGTAGTAGTTTACAATGAATGATATCTTTGATCAATTAAATGAAAGAAGCATAAACAGCAAAGCATATTCCTGAACTTTTGGTTGTTCCTGGCTTCCTCAAGTATCAGAAGAGCTGCCAATCACACTTATAAATCTATTCTTGTCTAACATAAAGTTAAAAGAAACAGGCATAGGCCTACAACCAATTGATTTTATATTTAGAGTGATTCTATTTTATGCATGGTCCAAACTTTGTAATTTGACCATTTTTGAAGCAATTATTGAAATGGAAAATCAACCTACTGTATTCAGTCTGTATATTCGAACTACTGATAAACAATAGATTTACATGGTTTAACTTAAGACTTCAGAAGAAAATTAAATACTTCAGAAAATATTTCATTATCTTAGAAAAAATGCTACTGTTATTTATCCAATTGACAAAAGTATGCATGATTTACACAAATTGTGCTTTAGTTGTTGTGATTAGATGATCATGATGAATATTGTGGCATTTCGTGTAACACCACTGCTACTCATAAGGATTGTGCAGGTTGTCTAAATATATTTTACATCTTCTAATTTTTCATTCTTTGTAGTATTGTGGCTACAATGCAAAAAACAAAAGCCCCGAAAACTATCATGAAGTACCTCGAATCTCTGAGAAAACTAGGTGCTTACATGATGATTGAGGAGGAAGAGGCTTTACTTCTGAGGATTCCTCAGGCGAAGCTTGCGAAAACAGAAAGACTTGCTGTTGCCCTTATCAAGGGGTTACGTCCCCTTGCCAAAAAAAGGGAGAGTATGTTGAAAGCACAGATCAGAGGTGAGAGTATTATTTAACACCATGAATATTGAATTCATCCAAGTAAGGTTTTGTGTTGATTCTGATTCTTATTCTGATTTCAGTATTATATATATATATATATATATGTATATCTAATTGTGGAATAGGGGGAAATTTTTGCTCAAAAAATCAACGTTGGGGGAAATTGTCGTTAGGGGGAAAATTTCCT
>JAAAJZ020533529.1:0-11614 GCA_010015985.2 Actinopyga echinites
AAATCAGTTTTCCCATAATGCATTTCTGCTTGAGAAAAAATTGCATTTCTTTGAAAATTTGTATCTTCCAAACGCTACAAGCTATTGAGATGTGGTTTTCACCTCCCAGGAGAGAAAAATTTTCTATATTTTATGAAGGTATTGATTTTTGTCACTGGCAAATGCCTTTAACAAAGCAAACTCTACAAAACACAGAAATGCCTGACTACTTTGAAAAGATTTTTAAGTATTCCACAGACACATGAGATGCTAAAAAGTCATCACACTACTCCAAAATTATCAGAACAAAGGAAGTACTAAACAAAGCAAACTCTATGAAGCACATCAAGCTCTGTCTGAGATTCATCTTACCACTGCAAGCAATTGGAGAGCACATTGTCAAAATATCTTCATTAAATGTATTGGTGTTTGGGTCATAACCGTTCAAACCAAATTCTGCCTCTGAATTGCGTCCTAAAGTGACACAAATATGGGGATCATTTGAGCATTGCAAGTTGGTTGTGTCCAAAACAGCTGAAGTATCGAAAAAGTTCAGCACACCCCCTGGTGTGAGTGTTTGACTAGCAGCTGTTCCTGCAAGAGTGGCAGACACGTTCGAAAAGGGGTTTGATCCATCTTGACTAGTAGCAAGGAAGACCTACCAAAAATGATGACAAAGAAATATAAGCAAATCGGTTCAAAATTTGCAACAAAGCTCATGACAACGGTCAAATCAAAACTCCAGACTTCAAACAAAACTTGCCACTTAATGTATTTCACTGCAAATAGATAAACATATAAGATAAAAAAAAAAGAGTACTAGGTAGATCCAGGTTTCTGTAAGAGAGGGGTCACAGTGGAGTAATGGGATTTGTACTTTAGGGGAGAAATCTAAGGGTTCTGGTTTCCCCCCTCCATGTAGGGAGGATTTGGTTTCTAAAAGTGGGGGTACCCTTAAGCTAGGGGCCTAAGGGGAGACAGTTCCCTTAATTCACCTTAAATAAATTTCTGAATTTCATGAACTCACGGTAATTAAGAGATAAAGATCAAGTCCTGGAAGCTGATATGAGTCCCCCTGCCATACCAAACATGTTCACTGCATTTGAATATAACTTCAATATGACAGTTCTTTTCTTCACGAAATGAATACAGTCACTCATTCTTTGAAATCTGTCCCTTGGCAGGATTTTGAGTGTAATTTATAACTTTTAAAGACAAAATCTGTCGTATGCAGAATATTGGATTAACACTATTTAACATTCCAGAAAGTTTTCATGAGTAATGCTGTGTCGTACTACAAATCAAATTTTGTCCGTAAACAAGTTCTTCAGAAATATTTATGTTCACTTTGAATAGACCACTCGATTATTGATAATAAACTTATCTGCCTTTTTAGTTCCACAAAACAGCAATTAATAGTGTCTTCATACAATAGTTCTTACCTGTAGAGTCCAGAGGTCCAGACCTGATGCCCCAGATCCAGAGATATCACTTAAAAATAAAACATCAATCTTCTCCAATCTATCCATTTTTAGTCCCTCAGTAAGACTGGTGGTGTTAGGGACAAACAGGTTCCCTCCTGTTATCCTAACGCCTGAAAAGAAAAAAAACGAATTCATTAGAGTAGACAGATTTCTACCACTTTGTTTTCTCCAAAGAATATTCTCCCATTCAAATATGCAGGAACAACGGCATTCTAAAAAAACACACATTTTCTTCTTAGAAAGCCCCAGTGGCTAATACCAAAAATGTGGGAAAAAAGTGGGAATAACAAATCTGCCCAGTATTATCTTCTAAAAGTATGAACAACCAAAGACAATGAGTGAAAACAGAAATCTTCAAAGAATGCATGAACGCCAACCAGCTCTCAGAATTTTAAATGTTCTGCTGCTCACTGAACTCTAGAGAACAACTTGCTGCCCACCCTAAAAGAAATTCATTTTTTTTAATTATTCTTTCACACGGGAGGCCCGGGTTCAATTCCCAGTTCGAGTCATACCAAAGACTTTAAAAATGGAACCTACTGCTGTTGTATGTGACGCTTCGCATAAGCAACAGAGTAAGGGAAAACAAGCCATTGAGCCACAACTGGAAAAAGGCCGTGGCCGGTTCAACTTGAACCAATTGGTTGGAAACTAGGCCATTAAACCTCATCTAACTAACTTATGGAATACCAAATGTTGACTGGTTGATGCTTTTCAGAATGGCATATATGTGATATAATTTGTCAAACTTCAAAGACATACCAGTAAATATCAGTAAGCCATGTTACCCAACCCCTACCTCCACTCCCCCCCGGTCCCTACTTTGCAAGAGCAAAATTGTCTCACTTCCTATTCCTAATGTCTACACTTACATATAGAGCATGTAGGGGTGACATCAAAATCTAATTTGACTGGACGGAATTTGGTGTTTAATATAATGTTTCAGCTACATATGGGGTTATGGACCCTACCAACGTGAAAAAGCGCTTACAAGAGCCAAAGAAAACTTGTATCTCTACCTATTCAAAGTTAAAGCAATGCATTGACAACTGGGGGACAATAAATACTATCCCGCAATGCACAGATATGCATCACACCTGCTCTCTTAAGCACACTTTCAGTGGAAAAGTTGTAACTTCTACTAATAGGGTCTTGAAAATTACCCCAACAAATTACATGAATCTTTAAGCAGAATTAGACCATGTAACTTTAATCATATCAACATCTACAAAACAAGTTTTGTAGATGTGTTTTGTATTGAAATTTGTCTCACTTCTAAAGATTGAGTAGAATCAAAACATACCAATGCAGTCGGTTTTCTGACAGCCAATCAGACGTTCTGGTTCACCGTTGAGTCCGCTTAACCTGAAAGGTGGTTGTGCATTGAGACCCACAGACACTTCAGCACACAAAAACTGTAGGGTGTTACAATACTGGTTCGAAAAATCAAGGGTTGCTTCTAAACCAGTAAAGGTAGTTGGCAAACCTGATGGAGAGAGGAGCATGATCATCTTGGCATAGTTTGGTAGCCTGGTATGCAAATTTTACATGATCCTTAAATCATATTTAGTGTCTTGCAAACTGTCATAAACATTGGCCTCTCAGAGTTGCATATCTGAAGGTCATGATTGTTCCTTATTTTTAGCCTCTAGAAATGCAGGATCCCTGTACAACCCTGAAGACTTACAATGTAACAAAATACAACAACTACAGTGATTAATTTTGAAATATTTGATTAGACCGCATCTCAGTACAGACAGACATATTAATATGATCGAAGTCAAGCCTATCAAGTTTGAAGAATGATCAGATACCTGTGTTGATAAGCCAAGGTTTCCCACATTTCTTCAGATTTCAACTAGACCATTTTATGCCCAAGCATTTCGAAGGGCTTAACAGGCGACAAAGGATAACCCTCAGAAATTTGTCAGAAGGACTAGTATCATTATGGATTTGTCAGTAATAGACACAGAATTGTGGTGTTGTAATGGAAAGAGCGTATCTCTCCAATTCAACCAAAGGAGAAAATGGCCCAATGTAGTTAACAATTAGTAAAAATCATAATTTTGCTTACTTGAAGAGACACCTAGCTCCCTGTAATTTTCCGATAATATTGCCTCCTCAATAATCGTCCTTTCACCAAGTCCATCAGCCCTTGAGTTACCAAATACCTCCACCTTCCATCGATTACTGCCACCGTCTTCCAGTGTAGAAGATGTAACATCGACATTAAGGATTAAGTTGAATACTACCGGAAATGACGGATTGTCCTCGGTGACTGAGGAACCCTCCGTGACCATTAGCTCAGTCTGTCTTATAACCACACCTGTGTTATAAATAAACAAGGGGAAAATTCGTTGAACTGAAAATCTTATCTTCAATCTCCTGTCATTCTTTTCTGGCAAGTTTTACTGGTATGACATGCACAATGTGTAAATTTCTCACTGCCAAATGCTTTCGGCATGTAGCAATAACAAAGCTTTATTGTTGCTACGCCCCATGGTCTATAAAGGTGTCTTATGGTGGGCTCTTGAGCCCACCCGTCACCAATCGCTAACATCCCTCAGCTTGCTACATTCGGCATTGGTCACAATACAGTTCTCGCCCAAACTAAATGAAAAAAAAGAAAAATCCTGTAAACACACCCAATTGTTGCATGACTTCCCCCTATTTGAATTGATCTGTAGTATTTCAAATCAGAATTTGAATTATGTTACTTCTGATACTAACTATCACATTGCAATATCCCGATTGTCGTTCAGTCTCAACAAAGGACTTCCTTGATTGACAACCCCACATACTAACCATGATACCTACATAAGTATTGACTTCACTTAGTAGCTTGACATTATGCATAAATTTCAAGTTACCTGCCAAGTCCTGGGTGCCGAGATGTTCCATACGCCAGGGTATCCAGAAACTGCGGGGCACACCATTTACAAGGGTCTCAAGTGCTGTGTTTTGTTAACAATGTTTTATTTTCATCATTTAATGCAGGCAAGTTAGCCCTGAATAATATTTTGATGTATTGATGAAAGTATCAACTGGTTATGATTTTGTGTAATGAAAACCACCAATATATCGAGGGTTATTCTAATGCAGACTCCAAGAATATTTGTTAAGCGTGTGAATGTTTCGACAAAACAGCAATGTCACTGATATTTCTGGCTAAAGGTGTTCATTTGTACCCTGTGTGTGACAGTATAAGTAGTGATTGCAGAAACCTGAACATAGTTTACAGAGATGGTTTTAAGGAGCTTTCCTTGGCTGTTGCAAAGAAGCATTCTATGAGAATGTTAATATGCTTATGGAGTCAACTGGAAGAGAGACAATCTCCTACGGAAAGCTGACAAGATGCAAAAGTTATGAGAAACAAACCACCAGCTAATTATGAAGTCTTTGTTAACATAATCAGCAGGCCTGGGGATAAGGATAGGAGTTAGAATTCCTCTCTGCCAGAGCTAGTATGAGACTCATATGGTATTTATCAAAAACATAAAACAAAAAACCATACACACACACACAAAAAAAGCCATATCAGCTTCAAATGAAAGGACAGAGATTACTCAGATGGTAAAAACCTTCAAGTGTTGTGTCAGGACTATAGTGTAGGTTCTAACTTCACTTACATGTCCAATATGAAGTCATTTATCATGTAGATTAACAAAGAGAAAAAAAGAGGGGCTGTCAGAAGCAACAGGTGTTGGAACATAGAGGTGTAACCATAAACTAATAGCAGCCTACTGTGTTATGGTGAGTGTGTAGTTATGGCTGGCCAGGGACTGCGGAACCAATTTTGAAGTGGGGGGGGGGGGCTAATCGTCGAACGGCCCAATATATTCAATGATAAAAGAAGCAATTTGAGGCGGCCCCAAATGCCGTTTTAGGCGGCCCAAATGGCCAGGGCGAGAGAAGTGCGGGGGCGAAAGCCCCCCCCCCCATCTCGGCGGTCCCTGATGGCTTAGCAGCAACTTACATGAAGGTTACTGTCGTCAAGTCATGGTCACTATAAACAGCCCGGTGCTGGTATCTACTGTACAGCAGGTCATTTTTAGTTTTGTCCATCAAGTGACATTTCACATGAGATGGACACAATTGATTGAAATACATATCTCTGTAACATCTTTGGTCCAAATTTGTTGTGTGTTTATTTATTACATGGCTGTTTTATCCTTGAAAATTACTTGAATTTTTTTTTCAAGATTGTGTGGAAACTCTGCCTATGTATGCAAGGTCAGATCTAGAAGGTTGTCTTAAACCATGCCTGGTTGGAAAGAACCAAAAATTTGGAAAGAGCCAAAAATTTGCCAACCTGTATGAGTAGGATTTGTTTCAGAGGACTACAAAAATGAAATGTAAACTAATTATTTCGTGATCTCACACCGACAGACAGCATTTATCTCTCGTACAAACATTGGATTGATTTTTGAACAAATATCGCTCTGTTGAGTGTTATAAGTTATAAAATGGTCAGCAGAAAAGTTTATTGTGAGACAAACTAGGATCAGTTATCGATGTGGCATGACCATTCCTAGAACAAAGTCTGAATAAAAAACTACTGGTCCGATTAAGAAAAATTCTGATCGGATTTCCGATTGAAAATGGCTGTTGCATGACCTGCTCTTTATACAGAAGAAGCTAATATAATGAATGAAACCAATGAAGAAAAAAGATACATCAAGAATTCACCAGAAAAAACATTTAATTACATGCACTTCTACATTTAACCAAAATGTTCTAGAGATAAAGTTTTTGAGCATAAACCCCCCAGGTTACTCTACTTTAACATGAAATTAATATACTGTCCATGTGAAGTAAATATAAGAAATTCTAAACATACATGCACATTAATCTCACCAGGTGTGGTACATTCAGTGCTTGCCATGTGCCTAGACACCTTTCAAGAGCTCCAATCAATAGTTTATAGTAATGGATGGCACATGTCGGTGCTTGAAATATTATATAGTTACTACCAGGGCAAACATCGTATTATTTAACATATGTATGTTTTCATACACATAAATTACACTCTTCATCTTTTACATTTTACACAAGTAAACTCTGCTTCAAATTATTTCCATACCAGAAACTGCAGTTTGCTCAGATCTGAGATTTGATTTATATCAACTCATACTTGTACACATGTTCATCATAGCATGTTATACACATTGGTAATGTCATGATCTGGGCTTGTATGTACATTTACTTGCTCTCATCATCAAAGGTAGCATACTTGTACTGTACGTAGGACTTACTTGTTAGCCTCTTCTATTTCATATGAAAAAATTCAACTTCTGTTTTGAGAAAATTAGGGGAATATGTGAAAAGGGACATAACTGTACTTTGTAGGTTCACTCTTTTAAAAGCAAATTAGGGGACCCCATACGGCATATAATATTTTCAGTATGAACTCAAAACATTTTTCCAGAAACTATGCTTCACCTTGTAGATAGGTATACATTTACTTGACAACCATACAGTAGCTACTACCATTCACGCATGCATAAAGACTAATCTAGTCTTGAGTTGACAAAAGGTCTGTTAAACATATTTGGAAATATTTGTAAATTCTGTGGCAACCACCTCAGAAGAACAGAAAACCTGGAAACTGTCATCCCAGGAGATGGTCCTGATGGAGATCCTCTTCACATTGAAGGTCACTAGAATGGAGCACTACAGGTGTAAAATGTCAAGTGTCCCTTGCCAGAGAGTGGTTTTAGCGAAAATCCTCTGCACTGAACATACCCTAGGAAAATAAGAAAACAATAAAATGTGCTTCAGAGACAAAAGTAGTGGAAATTTCACACCTGCACAAATCTACTTTGAGTAAGTACCCATGGCACACTACATAAACTGTAATTGATTCATTCCAAAGGCTACACATCTACATGTAGTGTATGTATCTGGGTTGCTAAACTAGCATTGTAATTTATCTAACAACCCTGTTCCAAACCATTGCTGAAAGTTCCATGTTTGGAATGTCTGATTTAACCTGTTCTAGGATTTGAAACTAGGCCTTCTGGTGATGCTGTACTCTTCTACATACTGTACTGTACCAACCAGTTGGTGACACAATGTATGCCAAGCTGCTTACAGCCCTATCTACTATAAAGCATTCATCATCTGAAAGTTACTGTGACACAAGCCAATCTCAAAATTTGTTAAATATGTAGGCAGTCAAAAAACTTTGCAAAGCACTTCATAGAGAATTGAAATATGGAAGAAAAGCTAGTGCACAAGACAATTTACCTGCCAGGAAAGTTAAAAGCCATTGTATATGAATAAAAGATATGGTACAAATGCTTCCTTGAATTTTACTAGTGATGACATTGATTGAACTGTGAATGACTCGCAAAACCTTGTTTAGGTTTTAAGTAACTGGATTTTCTTTCACTCTCTTTTTTGGAAAAATGGAAAACATGGTTCTTTATATTGCAATCAAGATTCAGAAGCACAATACTATAGGTATGTAAAGTTTATTTACAACCACATGCTTAACAGATTACAAAAAGAACTAAATATTCTTACTACCATCTTCATAACTCACATCTGTGCAGGGATATAAAATGTTGAAATTTTCACAAGAGTAGCGAGTACAATCAATTTTTGATTTCATGCCTTTGTTTTTCCCAGAGAATGTAATCATTGTCTTGTTCTTATGAAATGAAAGAATGACAGCACTAATTATTGTGTAATCTACTATGTATGAATGAAGCAAAAGCAAAGTCGGCTAGTTAACTGGTCCACCTGAAGGTGCTTCAGTCCGGTGCGCAGCCACTTCGTCGGCTGGGCAACCAAGCCTAATGGCAAGCCATGCCAAAGTGGAGGAAAACCAGAGTACACAGAGAAAAACCTACGTATCTCGGGCAGGATTCAAACCCACACACTTGTGAGACACATTCGTGCATGGCAGCGATAGACTACTCTGCCACCCGAGGACCCATATGAATGAAGTGCAAAGTGTCCTCATTTATATCTTTTCATGGAACAAAGCACAAGCTGCAGTAACCTTTCATATATGAAGTTGGTTTACCGATAGCAGTCATATTTCAACATCTGTGATATAAATGTTTTAATTTTTTGACTTTAGGTCCTCCTTCAATCCTCAATAACAGCTCTCAACTCAAACTTACCTTAGCTCTCCTTAAAATAGAATCTTTGCTGGGGTCATATGGACAATCCTTTGATGGAATCTCAAGTATTGCTGGAATGGGTTGGGTGTGGTTATCGATGGCATGTCTGATCAGTTCAGCAAAATTCTGGTTTATCAAAATAATGGCGATATCACTCCTGGCAAGAAAGCTGTTGAAACATTCCTCAATATCAAGAACACTTGTATCTGACAACAGGAAAGACACAGAAACAAAGTATTGATTACCTACCCTGGCTGTCAATAATTGCTGATGGCACTCTTGGTAGAAGTACAAACTGTTATAATCTCTTCAGAACATCCCACCAGAAATAAGAACATGACACAGAATACGCTTGAGTACTGACTCCCAAAACACAATGCAATGTATACTGTACTGTACAGTGTGTGATAGTTCATGTCATGTCCATTGATGACAGCTGCAAAATTGTATGGAGAGACCAAGGCCAATAAGGCCTACCAGTACCTCCAGGGCCTTCTTTAGCAGTTACTGTACATGAAGACTGATCATCTGGGCACAAAAATACTTCAAAATCAAACTCCAGGTTATATTGGAAATATTTTCCATCCGCTGATTATGAAATCTTGTTATGGCTGGTTTTTAGTAGATTAATCTTACATTATGGTATTACATCATACTTAACATCAGCTTAGTCAAAAGTAATAGCCTAAATATCTATGTAGAAAAAATGTTCAGTGACAAATGGCTTCAAGTCTGTTTTGTTTTTATTTTGTTTGTATTTATTAGGAATACTTCTGTGACAATTTTAGAGGATCTTAAATGAAAGAGAATAATTTTTTATCACACGCACTTTCAACTCTGCAATATAGCTTGTTCGTAACTCTACTGTAGATATTTCTCTTTGATATGATAGGTAATTCTTATTGACAAGGACTTCAAGTTGCTTCAAGGTAACAAAATGTTATGAAGATTGCTTCCAAAATCTTTTATGATCTTTAATAAAACTGAAGTTTTTAATTTGACCTTGGAACTCTGACTTCAATAAACACTGGATACATGTAGCATTCATTTTTAAGTGAGATTAAAGTTTTGTAATTAAGCACAAGGTTACACACAACTTTAAAAGCGTCTTCACATTTCATTCACATGTGTCAAAATTATATAAGATCAAAATACAAAAGGAGTCCAAGTACTGTTGTCTGCCTGTATGACATCACAAAATTCCAATAATTCAATACACTACTTTGAAATAAATATTTACTAGAAAATTTATAACTTCCAAACACAACATACTATTGAGATGGGGTTTAAATCATTGAAAAGAGGAAAAAGGCCCAAATTTTACAAAACTTTCATATTTTGTCACCAAAATCTCTCTTCATGAGATTCAAATTCTAATGTTCATACTGTAATGGGAGAAATGGTCATCTTTACTACGGGGAAGGAAATTTCAGTCCATGCTTACGACAAATCTCTCATCTAGCTACAGTTTCTAATTTCAGTTACAATTTGTTAAATCAGCCATGAATTAAGGGAATAAAGGGTTTGTTTATAAATTTTCCTGCTTAACTCTTTCTTAAAGGGGGTCTTTGCTTGGTTCTGTCCCTGCTACACATTACCAAACTGTACAGCATGCTCACCCCCGAAATGCATTGACAGATAAAGCAGGCCATCTCCCCAGTTTGGCATAAAATTTGAGGCTACTGTATCTATAAACAAGTATAAAATATCACCACAAAAATTTTTCTGAAAAGTTTCATTTTAACACTTTCATATAATGATACTGTAGACATGCCCAAAATTTTCCTTCAAAATGTGTGCATGATTTTCATTTCTTGCAATTGTTTTAGGTACATGTGCAATGCCACTCTTACCAAGCCTCCAATGATACGACAAACTGGAAGTGATGGATAGTGCACTAAACTCACAGAAATGGTAACTAATAAAAGAAGTTACTTCTATAGCAACTGCCCTCTATCTCATGACAAGTTACACATCAGAACATAGATCTGGGTTAACTTTTTCTTCCACTGAAGAAAAAAAAAAAAAAAAGAAAACCTACCTTTTTCAACAACCATAAAGTTAGGTTTTCTGGCTTTGTTCATTTCTCCAATTCCTCCAAGTAAGAAACCTGTGCATGTGTCCTTTGCAACAAAGAAAAGAAGATGCATGTAATATGTTACCTTGAAAAATAAGTGACATGATTTAGTAAGAGGAATACAAAGCTACATGAAAGAACTGAAACCTTACATTCATTGCTGGGCATGGATTATGACTTAAACTCTGAGTGTAGAGATGCACTTAAAAGTAGGCTACTGTAGCAGCAAATGAATGACTGCCAGTTAAATTGTGAAAATATCATTCAGCAACTTACGAACAAATGTTTTTAAGTGTTGCAAAAAGCTTGCGCCTGGACTGGAATGGCTTACGGGTAATTATCTCCACTAGCTTGTAACACTGTACAGTATAATACCTGTACAGTGTAGCTACCTGTAAGTACTAGGCACCATGGACTTTTGTTGGGATTCGTATATAGTTGTACCAAGGAGTACTGTAGGCTACCATGAAATTTGATATTGTAAATACAGTATCCTCTCTGCTATACAGTATGTCTAGCAAATGTGTCCTGTTGGATAGTACAATGAGACTGTGAGCATGAGTCCATGACATATCACAATTAATGCTCAACCCATCAATATGACAACACTTGAGAATGTCTGAGTGCTCAGAGAGTTACAGAATAGCCTACCCCATATGTATCCAATATTCATACACTTGAGAAAATGAGGACGAGAGGTAAGTGAATTGGTCCCAAATTGGATTCTGTGAACCTGCAGTACTACTGTATTGAGGAGTTTTGCGTTACAGTACAGTAGTTGACATGAAAGTAGAACCCACACTGTCCTTACAGCACTTCAAACATTCAATGGGAATTCACTCTGAAGCTTGGATATGAGACGGTTTAATTAAATTAAATTAAACAGCTTAACCAACGGTGAGGATTCACACAACAACGTCATTTTTGTAATGAGTAACTAG
>JAAAJZ020534628.1:0-11609 GCA_010015985.2 Actinopyga echinites
ATTTAAATAAAACATGCTACTCTGTAATCATGCATCAGGAAACATCAGTTGTAAATAGGGACGTACCATTTGCACGGAGGAGGATAGGATGGTAGGTAATTTAAGAAAAAATTCGCTTAATTTGTTACCGGTACCCACGAGCTTGAAATGAACTACGCACTTCCCGTCGAATGCCATAGTGTTTCCAGGTTAATACATTTCAAGGTTTAATGATTAACGTCTTTGCGCTTCTTACACATACTGACCGCGCACGTCAAGCTCATGCGTAATACGCGTGCATGATAACGGCGCGAGTCAGTGTGTACCTACAAACCCGGGCCCTACCTATGGTGAGCGCTTGACAACACGGTGCGCCTATAACAACAGGTGAACGAGTGATGCAGTTATAAGGGTAATACAATGAAAGGCTAGATACATGTAGGGTTCGTCTAAAATGTTGTAAAAAATCAAGGAATGATTAAAAATATTTTAACATTTACCGTTATAATCGTCTTTGCAAATAAACTGGTTTTCGTCCACAATGTACAGTTCTTCTCCTGTCGATAGCTTTTTCCTGCAAACCATACAAGTGAAACAGTTTAAATGGAATACCTTTCCTCGTGCTCTCCGTACCAGGTCACTCGGTAAGATTCCCTGTGAGCACCCTGCACATTTTGTACCGTAACGTCTGCGGGTAAGAAATAGAGTGAAAACGTAAAGATGTTACGAAGTTCAAATATTTCTTATTTTAAAGGAGAACAAGATCTTAACTTCTAAGCAGATGCATGTGATAAAGTAACAAATAATGAACAAGTTACAACAAACAGCATCTTTGTTTCTCGTTCTGTTCTCGAGATATGATCGTTTTTGTGCAGCAACAGAGCGCCACCATTAGCAAAATGACTTGTAGTAAGTCTATTATGATGTCATAGAGTCACAACAACTTAATCATTTTCCATGTAGTTCTCCACATTCTGTCTCAATTATTTCCCTTGATACCATCAATATTGTCAAGTTTCTTTTCATGCTACTTACTTGTTAAGTTGTAGTTTTTAAGAAATGATGTGTCAATCATTTTATTTTTCTTCTTTGAATTAAAAAAATCGATTCCAAAAATACTGTAATTCATTACAACTTTGTCCTATTGTGGCTCTGTTAGGACATTGTAGGCTTGCCTCAGGTCGTACGGTTATCTTTAAATGCTAACATTCGAAAAAACAAAAGAAAAATTTTGTCTACTGTTTGCAGGATCTTGTACATCTTTGAAATCTTCGTAAATAGAAGAAAACTCTATTCTTGGGTTTACAGGGGTTTATTTCTCCTTAAATTTCAAAATTAATGTAACCCAGTGTCCTCACGCGCTACCCTACCACTGACATAGTACTGTGGTGAGAGTTTTAGAATCAATCATATTTCCTTCATCGAAGGCGGATCGTCGGCTTTTTTCATAGGGCGGATCCAAGGGAGAGGTCTCCACCCCTTACCTCTTTGGAATTTTTATTATTTTTTGCAATACAGATGACACATAGTTATCTTTGAAAATATACCGATATTTTGGTACCTGCTCATTTTGAGCTTCTTGCTCTCCCCTCCTTTTAAAAATCCTGGATTCGAGACTGGTAAAGGATAAAGTAAAACTATCTCAAAAAACATCTGCACTTTAGGAGTTAAAGTATGGACTTGATACGTTCCATAAATATCAATTTGCATCTCATTCTAGATATATCGATTGCTTCTGTGTTATCACCACACTGCAAGCTCTCGGATGAGTTGCGCTTAATTTGGCAGAAGCTACATTTCTTTAGCATTGTGCTATTGTATCAATGAACCAAGAAGTAACGGTCATCTTCATTGCTACTTCTATAGAATTCCTTTCGCACAATTGATACAGATAGGAGAAGACAGCTACGCCGACGAGGGAGCACATGATATTATTCACAACATTTCGCGCACAAGGCGTTGGTGGTAGTATTGAATGTCGCTATCTTCAATTTAAGGAAACAACGGTTTCTTAAAATGCGTGGGGATGACGCATCATGAAGTCTTGTTATGAATTAGAGGAGAAACGAAACAAGAAGGGGGAGTACTAACTTTGGCATGATATCACGGCAATTGACTGCGGGACAAAATTAGGGAAAATTGGTAAACGTCACTACGTATCATCCATTCAATACGGAGTGAATGTATTGGCTGCAAGATAGACATATAGAAATAGACGGCTACAGCCACACAGGGCGAAATAAGAGTTTCTTCAGACGCATAAAATGCATGATGGATTTAAAAAGATCTTTTACAGATGGGTTACGTAATTTACCAACTGCCTTTTATTACCGAATACAACGTGCTCTCTCCGTTCTCTAAATGTATGTACTTAATACTCATTATCATTTTTTTACTATTTTTTCGGAGTCGTTTTGTTCATATGTACATTCACAGAGGCGAAAAAGCGTAACAAAATATTTTTGATGTAAGGAAAATGTATTTTGATATAGGGAGTAGAAACACCGTCGTTCATAGATCAACGAAAACACGCGTGTAAGGGACACAATTTACGCGAACAACACACGTAAATCTCACAACAGGTGAGGATTAAAAGTCTTTACTTTGGCCTGATACTTCTTGTGGATCCATATAGGATATGCACGCCATCCCCATCACACTGATTTTACAAAACATGCTCAGCATATTAGATAAAAAAATATTCCTTCTTAGTCCCTTTAAGATAATGCATTTAAGAAAAGTTTCAATTGAAAATGTATTACGCATTTTCTCACATTTCTTTTATTTTTCGTTATCATTGATAATACAAACACTTTACATAACAAAATACCAAATTGCTCAAGGGAAAGTATTGTTAAGAGAACGCGACCAATCTTTAACAATCTCTGAATAAAAAAAAGGAGAGGGAATATTCACAATACATAAAAATAAACAAATGAATAAAAGGAGGGTTTTCCTTATAAAAATCCACGACTTAAGCTTTGGTATTCGATTTCAACTTTGGGTTTTTACCGTTCCAACCCTTTGGGATGTGTGAATTATTGGCATGGTCAATCACAGCGAAAGAAGTCCACACAGTTACAAATTTGTCTACCTCAAGAATTATTTAGCTCCTGGTTATTCGTCTACCAAATCTCTAAGGATGAGGCAACGTTAAATAAACGTAATTAATCTTCTGTAAATGAATTGAAATTGTGCCAAATAAAACAGAAACAGTTTCACTCTCAGATGATTTCGACAAAGAGATTAATTAACTCCCGATCCATTTCAAATGTTAAATGGTTATAACTTTGTTAGAAAATATACTTTGATTTTAAAGATCAACAATTTCCAAATATTAAAATTGTATAAAACTACACGGTTGAACTTAACATATTTTCCATTTCTGAGATAAAACAGTCGTTAGGCTATAATGTTTGTTAAATATATGAGAAAGAAAGAAAAAAGTAATTTTCATTTGCAAAGAAAATTCCTTTTAGTAAGTTATTGTACGTGGTTTAGTAAATCTAGTGGCTTAGTAATATTAATTATAGTTAACAGGTTCCTTAAGATAACGTTCTTGTTGCAAAATAAACACTTTACCTCTGTCATGACATATAATTTATTCCATTTCCTCGACAGAATATCAACAACTTTTAAATAAAATAATGTAAATCTTTGCCACAAAAAGGAAAAAGCCAAATAAAGCAATACCATCGTTGTTACCTTGCTATCTTACTAACTCGAAAAATAAAAATTCCATACGGCACAAGCTTTAGAAGAACACAGTACAAGAGAGCTGGAGCCACTGTTCTCTTTTTTCGTTTATCCGAAAAATGTTTTCACACGTTTCAGGTACGTCCGAACACTGACCCCTGGATATGTTCCCCATGGGAAGGGAGATTGAATACATGGTATGTCAAAGATCAATGCCTTGTTTGGTTTTGTAAAAGTCTCTTAAGAAGGGGTTAAAAGAGGACATTTACATGAAATTAGAAAAATAAAATAAACTGAATGTTCAGAGCTAATTTGCAAATATCTTTCAGAACCGTGCCATGGTTTTTCTGCATTATCACTGATCTGTTGATAATATTGATTATTACTGATAAAATTGTTTCTATTTTATTTTGAAAAACATCATTCTACTTCGCAAAACAATTTCACTCGGCCTACTCATGTCCAAAGTCTTCCGTATACAACAATTCAACTAAAATTTGCAAGTTTGCTAATTTCGAAGTGTTAAGATCATATTTTTTATGGTAGAGTTGTCACGATAAAAGAATGGAGTTATACCTTTACAGAAAGAATAACTACCAAAATCATGGTTTATATGGCTGTAACAGCCACCTTCATATATTTGACCCTATAAGCTTGTCCCGTCTCCCAAATAATCACCATTCTATCAGAACAATTGGCACGGGTAAGACACAACCATCGTCATCCTTTACTGTTAACCTTCATTCTAAATGAAACCTCGTTCAAGATGAATTTCGAAATCCCGGATGTAATTAGTTTTTGTCAAAAGGACCGAATTTCCAGTTAAGATGATTTTCTTTCATTCTTTAGGTCACATGTACCCAAACAGATGTAAAACGGTGTGTTATATTCTTGGGACCTATGTTCAATGGAAAATGTTATTAAGATTGATTCAACTTCATGTCAAAAACTGGAATTTCTACGACTGCCTGCAAGCCCGGAGCGACACAAAACAATGAACTGATAAAAAGACCAACCTCTTGAGCCATCTTACCTAAAACCCACCAAGGACCAATGTTCTTGCAGCTTATACTTGGACCGTGAGTTTACCCACCTTTCTTAATGATGTAATTGCCGCATAATAAAATCTACCAGTCTTCTACTCGAAGTTTTCAGACTGACACCTCTGGTTTCACTTATCCATAATAAAATCACAATATTCGTTTGCTTACGAATTAAAACTTGTTTTCATCTGTTTAGTACGATGGGTTTTCTTTCAAATCAATCCAGACAAATAGTACACGCAGACCACTTTCCATGATGCTTCAAAACAGTTTTGACAGACAAGGCTTGTAATATTTAAAATTAAAATTCATTTTCTCAGGCGAGTCTTTTTAAGTCTGCATTTATGTTTGTGATAAACACCACCACACTGTCTTGATACATAAATTATAATATGTGGCCTTCTGTAATGAAAAATCGAGCGGTACAATCTTAGGTCAAACGCTAATCGAGTTCTGAATTACAAGAAAACTCCTGATGAAATATTCTATATATTCCATTGTTTTGTAAAAACATTAATACTAAGATTCATAAATACGCAACCCTTTCGAAACTGACACGAGTTCTAGTTCCGCTCTTCGGGCGAACCCTCATCGCACATTTTAGCGCCATGCAACAAGAAACCGTGTCAGAAGTGACTCATTAAAAACAACTTTGTCGGACGTAGACATCTTATAGGACACCTTATAGACAAGATAGGAAACCCCCACAACACTACGCCAAATTCTCAAACGGCCCCATTTGCAATTTAAAGAAATAGAAAACTTGTAAAACGTCTGGTTGTACAATAACCAGCCTCTTTGTCAGGCAGCCGAGAGAAAGCCAGACTCAAACACACTGCTCTTCAATGAATTCGACCAACCATGAACCCTTCCCCACCCAAAAATTTGGTGTTCTCGCCAAGCAGCTGAAACTGTCTGTGCTATAACTTTCAGTAAATCAACCTCCCATTCTTCTCGTGGACTAAACAGAATCAAAAAATTTCTTTTAAATTATCTTCCCTGAATCCATTTTAATTATTTTACTCAGTCGAATATCCATATTCAATCATCTATGCATGTTTTCAACTGACTTTAAGCAAAATGGCAGAATATTGGATATCATTCGAAGCTGTGAATAGCAAGAAAGTAACAAGGAAAATAAAATAAAATTGAAACATAAAAAGGTTGAACTTTAAGTACGTTCGTTTGACAGGTCAAGCTTTCCACTACACCAATAATTCTATCCACAATTATAATTTCGACCAAAAAATTTAAACATGTTCTGAATGGTACGTAACAACATTTAGGTCTGTTTCTATCTAACAAGTCCAGAAGCGATGTAATTTGTAGCTGTATAATTACTGTACCTGCGCGGCGAAATTCATCTGGACCTATGGTCAACAAGCAATATGAAATACGTTGACCTCCCACGTAAGTCTGGAAATTAGGCAAGATCACCCCCTGATCACAGCATGGCAGTAATTCGGGTAATTGTAACAAGTATTTTATCGCCTTTGTCGAAAACTGTTTAAGTTGCTTTCAAAAAAAAAATATTCTTTTAAATCGCATCTAGAGGCTAGTGGACTTGTAATTGGGTGAAAAAGATAAATTCATGGAATTTTTTGGTGCTGCCATCAAAAGGTGGAAAACTTCAAAACTTAAGAAATATTCTTGTTAAGATTTAGACAGCATAGATGGGTCCTGTGACGCGGTAAGGCACCACAAGTACCCATAGCTGCAGACACAAGTTAGTTGAAGCTGTGCATGGAAGGAAGTTACTATTCCTCTGACAGTCCGGGGAAGGACCAGAGAAAAGGGGTTAATATTTGACTACCTACAATATTCGACTCATTTCTCAATTGGCGAATTGAACAATAATGGACGGTAATTGAGAAACAATTATAAGTACCAAATTAGTTGAACAGGGTTCAAAACTTAGGTCGTTCACTCAAAACTTAGCCAAATGTCGTTGGCAAGCGTGGTTGGTTTATTCAAAGTTTTGAATAATTTTTATTTACATTTTTATTGACGAGCAATGGTATAGCCTGACATGAATTTTAAATATACCTCCTACTAATGCAACATTTTTTTTTTTGTCGTACTCGAGGCCGGTTCCAGTGTTTCCAGTATAATGTGATCACACAATACAGATGGTCAAGTCAGAGGCAAAATTCAATCAAGCAGAGCTTCTGTTGGAGTTACGTTAAAGAGATTGTTAATATTTCTATATTAATAGATTTTTTGTTTTTTAATATTATGTAAATAACGACTGTGACACTCTCCTGGGGATTCTTCACAACGAAGGACATTCATTTTAAGGTTTCATGGCAGCAAAACATTTCTGTGAAAAATGTAAGATAGGTTTATCTTCAAGTTGAAAAAGGCACGTTTAAACAGAGGTTTCAATAATCTCGAACGTGCATTGTCAAGACAGGCCTTTCGTATCTATAAACCCTTTCCCTGCCTTGAGCTTTATTCTATATTATTCTTTCTTGCATCAAATGAAATAACTATTCTGCTGAAAGAAGGGGAAGGGAGCCTTTACACAAAAATAAATATAGTCTTTATTTTTAAGACTTGAGGCAAGGGCCAGCGAGAAGAGGTAAAATGTTATTCACTTAATCACAGAGAGGGCGCGGTGTTTTAAATATATCTGAATGAAGTACATTCACTACATTGGTAGTAAATCAGAAGAGACTCACATAAACACTCATTTTTGTTCGAAATCAAAATACAAACTACTTATCACTTTTAAACTCACTGTAATATAAACCAAGTTTGTAACCAACGGTAAACAAGTGCGGTGAATATTTGATACAAATTAGGAGCGGGTTATTCTCATTGCTTACTTCTTGTCAAATGCAATTAAAAGAAAAAGACCAGCTAGACAAGGTTTTCCAATAAAATATACTTTGCGCTAACAGAATAGCAATAATTCAAAGTTGTGAAATCTTTCATCGTCTTCATGGTGTTGTACAGATTAAACGGGTTTGTCCAAACTTGTGCCAAACCCACCTTATATAGTTATATTGTTGTTCAAGTATTAATTTAAGCACATTCCGATACGCCAACCTCTTGGTTTACTCGTGGTATCTACAGCTAGAAAAATTTCCTTGACAATAGGCTACTTGACTCGAGAATAGGATTTCCAAACGAAAAGATTTGATAATTTATATAAGCTTGACTGAGGTGTTATCTACGTCCAGCCCTAACCCGGAGGTACTTCAAAGCATTCCCCATGCCCCCATTCACTTAATCAAAGAGAACAATGTCAAATTATCTTCCTTCTAGAGTGCAACGATTGGGATTCGATCACGATATTATTGGATAAGATACAAGAGAATCTGTTAAAAATGCTCTGCGGCTATCAAAGTTGATAGCACCTAACAAGTTCCTACTGACAAAGTCTGTCGCTGTTTTAAGTTTTTAATGTGGTCCTTAATAACATGAACAAGATTTTTCTTTCAAAAAGTGCAAATACTCTGTCACATCCTTTGCTGAAGTTTGTTGTGTTGTTATCATTCTCATGTTTGAGTTATTATTTACTTTTTAAGCAAGAGTCATAGCTTGAAGAATCGATTAACCATAATATTTTGTCTGAAATTTTCTGACTTTGTGGGGAAAAAATGATAATTTGGTATGACTCATTAAAAGGAAGGAAGGTCATTTGCTTAAATTTCCTTATAAGGAGAGTTTATGTCACTTAGTGTGAAAATGCAAATAATTTAATGGGATGCATTCATATGAAAATCACATATTATCTTCTAAGTTTGCAAAAACATGTCATGTTTAGAATCAGTTAATGATAATATTTTGTCTCAAATTTTCTGATATTTTGTGGGAAAATAATGATAATTATCACTCATTAAAAGGTAGGAAGATCATATGCTGACACACAAGGAACTACAGTACACATATTCAAAATATGGGAAAATGTTTTTGGTTAACACTACTTGCCAGCATTGAATTGAGTTATGCAGTGGTAGCTTATCTTTTCAAAAGTAATATAAAAGTAAAAAAAAAGCAAAGTATCACTGTCCCAGTGGGTTTGGTGAATAAGCAAGTTTGAAATTGCTTGCAGGGAGTTTAGATATACCAATGAACAAATTTTATGTAACATTTAAAAAAAAGCATAAAGGGACTGATTTCTTTCCTTTAAACACCAAAATGTTATGCAATTCAGATTTTTCAAAGTTAGAGAGATGTACTGTAAAGATACCATTTTGTCCAAAACTAGTTGCTTTTCCTTGCAAATACCAGCAAATGTCATGACTCTCTCTTACAAAGATTACATCAGTTAAGTCAGCATTCCTAAAGACATTCTCACGTGTTCGCTTCAGCATATAAAACCCTCCTGAGAATGTATTGCAAGTTCCTAACGTTGGCTCACATATTCTTTAATGTCATGTAGGTTGATACTAGTGTTCGCTATTTCTCAGAGCATGGGTTCTCAAGTGTGGTGAATTGAGCCACTCTCAGGCCCATGGATTCCATTCAAGTTTCTGTCTGTAAATTTGAGGAGTTATAAAGTTTTTACATAACAAAACAAACTGTCCAGCATAAATTCTTGATGCTGCAATTGCTGTAAGATATCTTACTCAAGGAAAAGTGGCTCTAGGCCCCAAACGCTTGAGAACCCCGTTCTGAAGTAAACCTTTTTCACGTGTACTGTGTTGTGTCTACTCTGAACATTGTAGTTATTTATACACCTCTTTCTGTTCTTATTTCTATTTTCATGAAGTTATCTTTTGATTTTGTACCATCCCCAAAGATTTTTTTGATTCATTCCTTTTCTTTAGTCTCATAAAACACGCTACACCCAGTCCAGTGCCCTCATTGAAACGAAATACTTCCTCAGAACGAAAAGCGTAAGACCAATCTCAGATGGAGCTGCTTGGTTTCATCTGTTAAAACACTTTTCTTTACCTTATTATCAGGGCATAGTGGCATCTTCCATCACATCTTCTCTAAAAGCCTTTTAGGGCTTCATCTGTCTCTTGCTTGGGTTGCTTCTCCTAGTTATTGCAGCATCTTTTATGTACTTTGGCCTCTACGCATATGGATGGAATTCTTTGCTTTTATTTCTCTCTTTAATGAAATGCCGCCCTCTGTTGAGGTGTCTCACTTTTTTAACCTCAGAGATGCAGCTCTTGCACAAAAAAAGTTTTGACTAATCATCTGTTTTAAGTTTTGTTTCCTTTTCGTCTGAAACAAAGAATTGTAGGAAGGAGGACAGGAGGTGGGAGGGGGACAGGGCTCCCAAATGAAATAGTTGTACCACATCAAATAATCAGCTATATTAGTTAATCCTGAAACCGACGACGTTGACACAGGATGCATGAAAACCTTGATACGAGATTGATCAAAGCTAATGTATCACAGGGACAACTGAATTCAACAGGCATACAACAGGAGTTTTATCTATCGTAACGTCCCTATTCAGATGACAAACTTTCGTTAAACTATTTAACAATTTTCCTCGGATAGGCTTAATAACATGGATGCTGAAATTTCGTTCCAATGGCCTGAGTCGGTGATCATGTAGCCTTAATTTGTAAAACATTCTTTAACTTTTTTATTTTTATGAGGCAGTTTACCCTAAGCCTTGATAAACTCTTAGTTACCACTTGCTTTTCAGCACAAACCTGCACATCCGGGCTCCAGATGTTAAGATAGAGACAATCTTCATCTTGCGGAGGTAGACCTGGTACATCCAAGGGTATCTGCCAGCACATCGGACGATCGAAGGTAGCGTTCCAAGTCTCTGTCCAAGGTGCCTTCGCCTGAGGTTTTCGAAAGCGACCCTCCCCGATTGGTGCCTCCCCGTAGGGTATTCCCAAGAATGTGTCAATCGTTTTCGACAATTGGACATCCCCGTCGGCTACATCGTATTGGTAGCGGAAACCAACAATTGGTCCCACATCTGGGTGGACCTCGACAAGGTCCAGATCTTCGGCTTTCAAGGATTCAATTAAAATGATGCACACCAAACAGAGCAGATATCGCGGAACCATCGTCAGTTCCTTCACTCTCTCAGTTTATGAATATTGTTTTAGTGGCTGCTTGGTTGCTTCGAAAGAAACCATAAAGTGACACAATTTAAATTGAATATTATTGACATCACTGTGATTAGTGATAAAGTGTATTTTCTGATTTGTTGATAATTATATTTGTTTTCTTAGCAAATTCAGACTTCGATCTCATTACTACTGAAAAAGTTTACAGATTATCTGATATCTAGCAAGAACGAAGAGATATTCGTCATCTATTTATAGTTACATATAAGTACAGTTAAATCACCTAAGTGTAGGTTATTAAAAGTTTACAAGATGGGTTGGGATGCATTACCTAGAAATCGAAAACTGGCTATTCGACTGCATTTTCGACTGCATTTCGACACAAGTTCGCTTTTTTTCGTTTAAGAGGTTTTCTTTCAGTGAGTTAGATATGATCATCTTGAGCTTTTCTTTCAGCCACAAATTGCACTGCGCAGCGGTCATTTTGTTGGTGCCGGCTTGTTCAGGATCTACCAGGTGATTGAAAAATCCTGCTTGCGTTCTTTAAGGTCTCAGATAAAGTTTGATAATTCAGTTTAGTTTGCGTAGATGGTGTTACGGAAGGACTTGGTGTGATTATTGTCTGTCATTGTGTCCCCAACATGATTCATAGTGTCCGTACTACATTAAATTTGAAACACTCTGGGACATTCGTCTGTCATAGTGTGCCTAATATGAGTCATAGCGTCCTCACTCGTTACATTACTTATTGCACGCTTAGGTATTATCTTTGCTGTAGAGCCCTGACGTTCATGTTACTGCATAATCATATTGACATAGCACAATTGCTTAGGTTTTCTCCGATCAGGAGTAACTAGACATAAGGTCCACAAAATCTAGCTTGCAAGGGGTTCCC
>JAAAJZ020535736.1:0-16825 GCA_010015985.2 Actinopyga echinites
GGATGATGAAAGGGCATACAATTAGGGAGTGACGCTTGTAACAAGCCGGGAGATTTGACCCAGAGGCAAGGAGATTGGCTAAAAACTGGGAGACTCCTGGTAAAACTGGGAGACTTGACAGGTCTGCATATATACACAATCAATTACCCTGATATTCTGGCCTGCTACTGTACTCCTATGCTACCTCTGAAGGGAGAGACAAAAAGCTTGGCTCTAAAGCCCAGGCTAAACTGTCACAACTAACCATGAACCTACACCAGTGCTCTCACCAGTGAAATGCATAAATCTGTGATGGGTCTAGGGACTTGAGAACATATTTTGTTCAAACAAAAAAATTGACATGGAACATTGTTTTTGTTATTTACAAAATATTCCAACTCATTATTTGGTGTTTCCAACTTGTTACTAACGATTTCTCAAAGGCTGGTTCAACCGCTGACCTACACCATGTGATGTCACCTCTAAAGTAGTCATAAGTGTAAACTGTTGCACAGTCACAATTTCATCCATTTCAGTAACGTCACAAATCAGCCCAATTGAATATGTTCAGTCATAGTCAGATGCAGTCAGTATTTGTTGTAGTGATGTGGCCTGGGCTCAACATGATGTCTCATCGCATCCAGTCAACATGGTGTCTCATCGCATCCAGTCAACTTGATGTCTCATTGCATCCAATCAACATGATGTCTCATTGCATCCAACCAACATGATGTCTCATTGCATCCAGCCAACATTTTTCATCGCATCCAGTCAAGATGATGTCTCATCGCATCCAGTCAACATGTCTCATCGCAGCCAGTCATTAGTATTCATGGCAGAGGGGTCTGGGCTTAAAGCAGTAAACTGCAGTTATCACACCATTTGCAAATATCATAGCAACCCCAAAATAATAGGGCAAACAGAGTCACCCTACTCTAATATACCAAAGTACATTTTTCTTTATACTCAAAAAGCAGACAACTGTTTCTGATTGATTGTTACAAGGCACCAACAGTCCAAATTTTTTCAAATATATGCCAAAGCTGAAAAAGAAACTAAATGGTTTACTTCGTCCCATGTTCATATCACATTTCTGTACTGAATTCAAAATTCTGAATTCTAGTTTTAAGCACAACGACAAGTATCTAAGTACATTACAAGTACAGTATTTTACCTGGTCCACAATAATTTGTCCCAGAAACAATCACTCCATATAGCTATACCTTGTCTCATGAAGAGTTATTGTACCTTGCAGGTACTCCATTGTGAGGCAATTGAGGTGCAGTGTGATTGTACCACATGACACAAAATAGAAAAACAGCCAAGAGTTGAACCCTAAAGTCGTGATACAATTCACATCACCACAAGTCTGACACCTTAACAAATTATCCACCATGCTCTCTTTTGGGAAAAGGGCCCCTCCAATTTGGATGATATGCTGCCAAAATATGGCGTATCAATGGTTGGTTTATAACATTAGAATTAGAAAAGTATTTTGGAAAATTACAAGAGGGGGAGGAATTGAATAGGATGAAATTCCTTCAGAGTTTGTCAAACATTGCACCATTTTGCATCAAAAACACTTCAAAAGGTAAAAAAAATTACAAATGGGGAGAAGGACAGCTCCCTCCCCTTCGACCCCTCTTCCAGGACACTGGGCATTAACATTCACTTCTGCTCACACTTCCAACACCTTCCAATGTCCATGAATGGGGGTATACTTCAGTATCTCAGACCAGGCAACTTTTATTGCAGAAAAAATCCAGTCAGGCAGTGTGACAGAATACTATTGTAAATTTTGATGCAAAGGTTTCCCACCTCTAATTTTGAACTCGTCCAAAGTTTCTGCCTATTGTCTGGTTTAAGGCTTTGAAGTGAACTCCATTCAGGAAAAAGATGGACTTTTGTCAATGTTTTCCCACTCTGTGGCTCTTATATAAAAGACTTTTGAAGGTTACACGATACCTGATTAGAATCTGTTTTATGGACCTCTTGACTCTTGGATGAAGCTTTAATCATGCTCAAAGCATTTCACACGTTTCAGACCTGAAAGCTTCTTTTGCAGAAAGATAGATTTGTTTGGGGTTTGATGAGAACTGATTACAGTAGCAAGTGGTCTGTAATTCAAAGAATTACATTCTGTGTTCCTTTTCCTTTCTAGTAATTCCATGCATACTAGTTCTGTTTAAATTAAAAGAAACTATCAGCTACAGTAATTCATGTGGAGTTCCACTTGACCACCTAATTATGTTAGAGGAGTTCAATAATAGCCATGGTACATGGGCCTAACCCCTATTTTTTACAGGAAGGGAAGAGGGTGATGTAATACTCCCCCAAACCACAGAGGCCATATCTCCCACGACTGCGCTCCCCCATTCTGTGTACACTAAAAGATCCAGCACTGGCATAATGACCATCTCAATCTGGGGGGCGGGGGAAGGAAGATTTTGGCTCGAATTTCGTAAGTGACATGAGCCACGTGAAATATGCCAGTGCTGATGGCAAGCATAACTTCACTGAAACTATCAGTTGAAAGGGCGTTCTTACTTGGAAACGAGAGCTTTCGTATTTAGATTAAGAAGTGCCAGAGGTCAGATGTGGTGTTTAAAAGTGGAGAACACATGGCAAAGGGTCTAAAGGGAACTTACCTTTGATACAGTTTTAAACACTGTTAAGCTTTTAAGGTGTAAATGGTGCAATATTTATGAAAACCGTAGCTAGTTGTCTCGGTTAGTTGTCAAAATGTGTAGTCCAGTCAATCTGGGGAAAATAGTACGGTTACCCCACCATTTATTGCAAAGGAATTGTTTTCACCACAAAGCATTTCTATGAGGACCCAAAACACCATACAAAAAGTTCTAAAAAATCTAGGTATGGGAAATTGGTCTAATTTGCGTGTTTGGAAAATTGGCTTCCGCTATGAGGAAAACTCGACTTTTCACTATATTTTTGTGTTTGAGTACCTGAATGAAACAAAGTGTCCACACCAGTGTGTTCATGATCACGAAACATGATGGATGCATTACAAAATTGAAATTTAGTATACCTAATTTGCATAGTATGCAAATTATCTACGCCATTCTGGACCACTATAGTTTTTTTTCCATGACTATGCATCAAAGAACCATGTAAACAAAGCAAGAAGCCAGCTACATGTTTGTTGGTTTGTTAACATGATGGACATATTTCCAAAATGATATTGGTTTTCCGTGTATTTTGCAAATTATGTAATATATTCATCGTTAGCGGGGAAATTACATATTCCCTATTGTTGTATATTCCTGTCTTTCACATCTTCCACTACATTGAATTCCACGAATGTTCCCATTCTTCATTAACATATTAGGCATATTTCAAGTACAATATTAGAAAAAAGTGTATATAAGCTTTTGCAAATTTTGTGACGATGGGCATTTCGCATATATTCACACATTCTTCCCACCACGGATGGCGCTCACACGGTAGGTAGACTGTTTGGTGAGATTGCTAAAGCGACCTGTAGTGTACATGAAATTTGCTTACGGGCAAATGTTAATAAAGAAAATTATGTTCTGTGAGTTTACAAAAGATATCACCTTTTTCACTCTAAAAAGAATAAAAATATGTTAGCATGACTTACCTTTCATTCAGGCAACATAGCCTAGATTGTTTACAGTATCAACCGTCACATATAGTTACATTTGTACCAGTTCCATGATACAGTGGTTAAGGATTCGATAGGGAGGAGGTGGGGCAGGGAGAGAAGAAGCCGCGAACACAAACTTTCTGGAGGCCAATTATGGAGAAAAACGAAGGCAATAAAGAAGAAACCTGGATGCAGATGAGCATCGAGGTTTCAATGAAATCATTACACGTGACTATTGGTTGCTCAGCAGAAAACAGAAACCAACAATTAAAAGAAATGACTTTTGACTCAATGTTGCCAATTTATATTCCATTTGTTAGAGGCATCCATGAATCCTAACATGAGACATATCCTACCTGTTCAAAACGTTCAGAGTTTCACATCTGGAGTTCAGATGACCTTTAACCTCCAGCAAAATCTATTTGGCGTTTCCACTCAATATTACTCATCCACATGTATTGGATACATGTACATGATACAACTACTCCCTACTTCGCCATTGTGTTTTATGAAGTTACAGTATTTGACTGTTGATGACCTCAAATAACCTCTGAACTCCTAATTTGAGATGTTTGGTAAACCAGGTATCCAATGTTTGACCTCTGTTGACCTGAGACGATCTCCACTTTCACAAAATCAATACAATCCTTCTACTCAATAAGGGGCATCCACGCACCAATAATGAAAATAACCCGTGCTACCTAGCTTGATATATTGTATCAATAAGATTTTCAGTCTTAGACTTCTGATCACCTCAGCTGAATTTTGACTTCTAACAAAGATAATAGAGACCTGTAACTTGATATGGCGTATGGGGCATCCACTTAGTACGTATGAAGAAGACCCATACTTCCTTACTTGAGATTTTGTATACACAATGTTTTTAGTCTTTGACCTCTGATAATCTCATATGACTTTTGACCTTCACCAAAAATCGATAGGGATTTTTTCTTCACGATATGGTAAAAAGTTGAATTTTCAGAAATGGCCTAAGCTAGTTTACTTAATATTTTCCGTACCAGGATTTTTTTTTTACTTTTATTATGGTCCGTTTCGGGGGCATCACTGGAATGTATTGAGGTGGCATTAATTCTTTTGCAGTTGGTGGTGGGTGGAGGTACTATTTTGACTGGACTAAAGGAAATGATAAGAAACAATCGTCAAAGGCAACAACTTATGTCAGAATCTTTCATTTGTTCTTTGGCCTACCTTCATCAGTATCTTTGTGATAACCCTTGAATCAACAAATAAATACTGTGCGTAGTACAAATTGCAACATATCTACCAACTATTGATAAACTATAAACATTACGTATGAGCAGGCAGGTTGAAACTGGAAACCAATCGTTACTACAGTTACTTAGTTTATACTAGTACTGGTTACAGGTATATATAAGTTTATGATGTAATCCATACCACATTCATTTACTTTTTATACGACCAAGACTTGTTGAATCAAGTACCACAAAGAGTGCAATTGGCTCTCAAAAATATTTTCTTAAAAAGAAACCATTTTGGGACTGTTGTACATTCGTTTAAACTGTACCATTAGATGAAATAGCTGTCGATAGATCATTTATGGATAAAAGTTGATAAAGAAATTCAACCATCAATGAAATTTTTCGAAAAATCAGAAACAAAGCTTAGAACAAAATGAAACAAGAGAAAAACTTCATAGGAGATTTAATTCCTTTCCTTGAGAATGACATAAGAGTCTACTCAAGAAAATTCCATTTGAGTCACCAAGTAGTCTAAGATCATTATACAAGGCCGTTTTCCGTAGTAAAATACAACTAAATATAGAACTTGAAAGCATCCTGGAAAACCGTTCCGCTTAAGATTTCAACTGTGTCTTCTCACTATCCCTGTAAAGTTTCCACTTAAGTATTTCCGCACTAAGCAGCAAATCTTCTAAATAGTTCATGAGTTAGGATGACAGCCACATTTTTAATATGTTTTATAACAACTATAAACATCAATAAACATTTCAAGAGTACTAAAAATGTAGAAAAGTCGATGAAAAAAGTTGAAATGTAAACACATTCCAAATTAAGAACTAGCAGACAAGTACTCTAAATTTGATACTCCTCTTTGGCCATATAATCAATTTATTTCGTTTGACATATTGCCGTTGAACCTTCAATTATCTACCATGTTACCATATTTATGGGCACTTCCTTGTGATATATATTTCAGTTCCATTTCAAAAGAGCAGGGCTAGTCCAATAGGCATTCATTACACTGTTTACATGAGACGTTGATTTATTCTCGTAAAAGAAAGAGTGGCAGCACAGGTTTACTCCTAAAAGCATTTTTAGTATGCAATATCAGCTTTAGTAGCCCAACGTGTGTTATACCTATGAAACTATAACTACTTGCTTACAGAAGTAGAGTTTTATAAAATGTTTCCTTAAAATAAGTGTTTGGCTCAAGTTAAATCAGCGTGGTGACAAATTGACAATATTTTCCGTTTGTACCTGCATTGCCTTTTGGGTAAATTTTGTGAGGTATTATCAATCTTTCTTCAATTCGAATAGGACTGCTTTCATTAAATTTGAAATGGAGATATGTTACGTTGGTTTAAAATCAGTGCCTGAATAGCCTACTGTCAAATGCACAACGTATGACAATTGGTGTGATTAATCATGAAGGTTGAATCAAGATACTGTGTGTCACTTAGGCGATTGGCAGTTTTTAAAAATCTTAATTTATAAATATTTGGTAACGATCAGACGTAAACCAAGAATAATAAAAAGCAGATGATTTTGATTAACTCCTTACGTCAGGGAGTAGACGAAGAGTTTACAAGACAGCTAAAAGATAGGTTTAATTGCCTGGTACCGAGTAGGCTATGTCTCCTTCACAAACGTGGCTCTGCTCCATGTTTGCTGAGCTGCACACTCCAATCAACAACATTAAAGGATGTTTTGTGTAGGTGTGTGAGTGTGTGTGTGTGTGGTAGGTATGAACGTCCAAAATGCTTCATAAATATTTAGTCGTATGTTTAACGGACTGCATTCTACATTAGTAGCTAAAGTAAGAAATTCCAAAATTTTGAGACTAGAACTTAAGCCTTGTAAACATTGCTTCTGTTACCTTTTACACAGTTGAAACTTTTGAGCCCAATTCTGAAAGGAAAAAATTAGAAATAATGTACGATATACGAACTGAAACTACAGAGTGGGCATAGAGTTGCCTTAGTTGTTAAGTGAACAACTTCGTTACCCTGGCGAATTCATCCGAGAACAACCTAAACTCCAGAGGGATCCTAGACGTTAAGTTAATAAACCAAACCAATTCAATTACAGGCGGGGTAGGGGGATGAAGTATGCTTCCGCCAAACACACCTTGTTTGTTCCGTCTGTGAAAAATGCCCAAAATTTTCAGTAATATTTCTCAAAATTTACACAATATGTAGCACCAGATTGTCTCTTATGCTCTAAAATATTCCAACATTTCCCGAAGGCCAGGGGACGCCGCATGCTATTAGTACCCTCCCCCATGACGACGGTCCAAAACAACGGCCAACCCACAGTTGAGAACAGCTTCTAGCACCTATATAGGTGGTGATACGGTGAGGTACAAGAGATCAACTTTACTTAGAATTGAAAACGCAACATGTGCTGTCTCTTTGTGTTCTTGAGTGATTAAAACGTCTACAGACCGTGTGCTCTCTGTTCTTAAATAACTAGCCAATTGTAACACGATAATTAAATTGGTTAATACCAAATTGAAACATTGAAAGATATATCAAAATTGTATTTTTAAAATGTAATTACCTTTTCATTTGCGTAATCTACAGGCTCCCACTCCCCCTAACATTTACCACACTTCGCAAAGAGAAGCTGAGAGTGCCCCTTCACGGAGCAAAGTACACGTTTCTGAATTCAAAAAGCCCCTTTGATAGCGTCGCCAGACATTTGAAAGTACAGAGTACTGGGGTGACATTTCACTGGAGAGGCATGCCAACATATACCATACCCCCTGTTGCCATCCCCATCACCACCTACGAAAGAAGATGATTGTCTTGCTGATGATGTACTTAAACATTATAACACTCAATTAAAACTCAAATTACATTCCACACCCTTACTTCGGATATTATTACCACCAATACTTGAAAGATTATGTCTTTTTTTCTGGCCAACGTTCCGTGACTCAGCTACCTTCAATTACGATAAGCAACCCTGATGTAATGAGTTACTCTTATTTTATGGCAGCAAAAGTCTTCATGTTAGTATTACTTACGTTATTTATAGCTTTTATACTTAATCTAAGTTCATTTGAGTGTTGAGGAACACTGATGCTTGTGCATATTTAAATACATATGAGTTAGGGTACCTTGAGGATTAATGTCTGGTTTATATTTACCCCAAACTCTATTAACATTTAATACACCACTAATTTTACCGCTGTAAGACGCAGACACTGTGCCCATCAACTGGAGAAAACAGCTTACAGAACTTTTAAGTTTGAAGTGAAGTTGTAGAGACTATCAGTAGTCTTGCTGGTGTCTTTAAACTGTGCATCCTTCCCATATGTGACGGAGAGTCAGTCACTTTTCACACAGAAAAGATTTTAATTTGATCAAGTATTTAACTGGAATTTACTGTCGGGGTTGCTTTGCTTTGCAATAGTTCTCTTTTGTTCTTATATTCCACCATATCTTGGTATGCATGAATGTTGTGAAAATTTAAAATTTTTCAACCAAAAAAGAAAATAAAAGTACTTTTTGAAGCCACTAGCAGCATGTAACGATTCACCTAGCACATTACGTATTCCAAACAAGATTGTCCTTGCAGAAAGGTTAAATGCAGACACTGCACTGCAAGTTTAAAATGTCTCAAATCTGTAACGCTATACACGAAATGGTGCAATATAACATAAAGAATTTGTTTGCAATAGATTTTTGCAATGTTTGTAATTTTTTGTCGTGTTTCCTATTAACGCAAGGTATATGGATACTTGGGTACGTTAAGGTTCTATCAATTCACTTTTTAAGCTGCTGAAATGTGAAAAGGGATCAGACAAATGGTTGTAGCAACAACCAAGAGCTGCGTGTCAAGATTCGAAGCTTCTATAAAATGTTATCAATTGCTAATGTTTAAGAGTCTGTTGAGAGTGACCTGGCATATAAATACTTTCGCCCTCTAAACAAACTAATGTACAATAACTGGAAGGTTTAACAAAGTGTCAAATTCAATAGAGTATGAGATAATAGACCTTCAAGGGTAACGAGCCTTCTTCGCTTTGTTTTTGGAAACGTGTTTTATGTATTAACCTTTTGTATTTACAAAAAATATGTAGATGGTATTCTCGAAAAGTATACTTATGGTTGCTGGTGACGAGTGGTTGTAATAAGCGAGTTCGATAATTGATTTGCCGTATGGAGTTGTGGGATATTCGGGGGATAAACAAAGTAAGCTCAGCAGTAGGCTACATACATATACCATTAAGCCTAAATCTAAGTGTGGCCTACCTAACCACAAGTCTTTATCCCACTTTTCGACATATTTATATGCAGTGCACAGCACAAAAACAGACCTAAGAACCATTTTTATATTGGCGATGGATTCAAAAGGGATGACTGGTAGAATAAGCTCAAGTAAACTCAAATGTTGGAAGACGTGTTGTAGGTACAGGTGTGTTTTGTTTATCCCGACTGTGCAGACTAATTATCGAAATAGCTTGTTTTGTTGGTTCCTCTTGGAAATATTCCCGATTGTTTAATGCTTTAAAGTAGCTGCATTCCTTTCAACTTGAAAAGCGAAAATACTTCATCGTAATATATGATCATACGGTGTTTGTGAATATAATTTTCTTTCAATGATAATATATCGGCAGTTATTAGACTTACAACATCTACTACTGCATTTCTCTTTCGTTCGAGAATCATTTTGGTTTATCAATTCCCACATTACGAGTTTTCATCTGTATAAAAACTTTTCTTTATAAAACGCCAGAAAGTGCCTTCAAAACATTACACTTTAAACATATTATTTGCATCCTTGAAGAATCCCTTAGATAAAAGTGAAATGTGAAGTCAAAGTCAGAAAAAGATGACCAAAAAGAAATTGCACAAAGAAATCATGAATCATTAGTTTGTTCCAGCTACACAACTTGTGATGGAAATTTTCTGCCATATAACTTCGACAACCCCAAGTTCTCCATCATTTTCCTAAAAAATACTCATAATCAGATAGCCTTTGTTACTCTAAAGCAGGGCACATATTGTTGACGAGAGGAAACTTAAAACTCCTCAGCATTTATTTGTTTATTTCCAAGTCAGTAAACAAAAGTGACAGTTTCGACATTTTGGGAATCTCGATTTATCTTCTGTGTATTGATTCAAATGAGTACAACAGCAGTTATTCCACAACAGTTCGATTACTTTAAGTTTCATGATCTAAATGAGCGGACATAGAACTCAAAGTGAGTTGGCGTTTCCATTTATATCAAAACTGAAACTTGATGAGGAGAACCGTATTTCCAATCAGACATAATTTACTACCAGAATAGGCATGATACAGTACTCTGACCCTTTACATGGAGAAGATGGTGAAGATAAAGAGAGATAAAAATAAAGTTATTCAAGAATAAATGAAGGAAGAAGAAATTAGGAAGGAATGAACTTGCGTTCAGTTATTTCAACCAGAGGCTAAAAACTACGTGTTTTGAATCAGTGGTAGCAGCCTATGGACAGGCTTAAACAACGATCGTTTTTTCGGAGTTGGGTAGGTGAAGTTGAATAAATGTTAGTGCTGAACCATCACCCAGAATGAATATGTGAGGTCAATAATGAAGGAAGCAATTCTCTTTCAATATCGAGCCAGTTATTTAACACAGTAAAACACGGTTGTTAGACTGCATACTTAAATGAGAAACAGATGAACTTTACCCCTTACACTTGTTGCCATTGAGAGAGAAGATTAACTAGAAGATATGACTGAGGTGACGGGCTGAAGATTATCCAAGTCTTATTTCCCATTATTTAAATGGTGTTAAAAAGGTAGAAGCGAAGAGTCCATCTTGATTGATGACCGAGGTGTTACAGTTCTGGGCAGATTAATTTTTGAAACGAAATTGAAAGCTAGTTCCAAATGTATGTGAAAATAAAATTCATAGATAAAATAAATATATCAAAATCCAGACAAAGGGCTTGAAATTCTCAATTAAAAATTGCTGCACAAAGAGCAGATGTTTTCACTGAAAGCTGTGGATAAAAAAATCCGTACACCCCTGCCTAAAATACATCATTACATCATAGATTACATCATTTGACAGAAGGCTGCTTAAGTGATCCTATCAATTACAATATTATAATTGGGAATGGTCGTTAATATGGTTCTTTTTGCAATGTTACCATAGCAATACCGTCGGGGCAAGGGTCATGTAGCTTACAACGGAGAAGTAAGTATTGCGTTCGTTTTAGAAAGCGCAGTGCCAGCAATACCTCATTGTAGGTGATCAGCTGTCACTACCAGTAGCTATGGTCAGATGATCGTGGAAAAGAAGTGACGTACATCAACCATTTGCCTACAAATGCTATCAGTAGGTCTACGTTCACCTAATCGACAAAGACAATGAACCAGATATTAACTGATTCCACGTATTCTATTATTCAATGATGTTGTTAAAGAAGAAATGGGGTCTTTTCTACCTTATCCAAAGTTTCTTTCATGAAAATTTTCCTTTGCTCCAGTTAAATTCGTAAGTAATGGAAATTATTGTCACTTGTTTGACTAATAAATTATTTCATATGTTGTAAACTGATTTCATACTGACATTAAAACTATTGTTTAACAATATCGGGGATCTGTTAGCCACGGTGAGAAACTTTTATGGAGAAAAGGGAAAAGTGATCCACAAAAGATTCCGTGCCAGTTCAAAGCTGTGTTCGATGATGCGTTTCCAAAAAGTGAATACATACAAAAAATACGGCCTAAATAAATTGGCAAGCCAGAAACATTGTAATGAAGTTTAACTTTACACAAATATACATATCTTCGATGAGTGGCCATATAAGAATGTATCGCGGTGCTCGTAACGTTTGCAGTAGCCCTAATGCCCATGTTAACTATGTAGAGCTAAAATCTACTGAGTACTCAATAGTACTGTACAAATCATTACCCCTGGTCATAAGAAACTTGCCAAACCCACACTGTGAAGTACACATCCCTTGCTGTTGGTACCCAACACTCTTAACAGTAATGCCCCTTCTTCGTGTCCCAAGGGGGACTTCCCATATAGGAACAGCTACATCCGGCGCATCACCATAGAAGTAACCTAACAGGTACCCATTTAACCCCTGGGTGGAGAGAGGCAATTGAGATAAAGTCTGCCTAAGGATACAACGTAATAAACAAGGCAGGGATCGAACCAGCAATCCTTGAATCGCAAGCTTGACGCCTTAGCCTTCGATTCACCACACTCTCCATGTCACCATACTTTAGTGAAAGGAAATGTTCATAAGTGTTAGCGAAGTTGAACCGATGTATTTGAAGGAATGGCTTCAAAAACCTTAACTTTCAGGACATTTGTAGGACTTGGAAATACATTGCGAAACCACGAATTCTTTAGTCATGGATCAGTGTAGTAGCCTCGTGGTATAGACAGGGAATTTATTTAACGAAGTCTGCGAACAGCTAAGGAGACCTGAACGTGTGGAACCAAGAAAAATGGCCTTGGAGAATGCCTCGAGATCGAATGCTCTGAGAGAAGTCAATTCAAATTCACGGACGCATCTACAACACGTTACGCGTGGATCCAAGGTTTTACCGCTGGGGAGAGGGAATCACTTTGTGAGGGTGATGACCGAACAGAAGACAAGAAGTCTTTCCCCTTGGATCATCATCTGGCTATGACAAGGAACTAACATTAAATGATTCACTCTTACTTTTACTCTTGACCTGTAGTTGGGTTATTTCTCTTACAGCAGCGGACGTCAACCAGAATGCTGACTAGACCAACTGTTTGTTTATTTTCATTTTTATACGTCTTCTTGACCTTTTGGGATCAGTTGAATCGCTTGCGTTACAGCTGCAGTTAAAATATAAAAAGTGGATACTCTGTCATTTTCAAATATTTTCGAAAGCCTTTGCTTCTTACTAGGAGCATTTTTCTTATGTAGTTTACATACTTTCGTGTCAAGAATTGTTATAGAATGTTAAACCTTTGGCATCCTTTTCGGGTCTGATGATGACATGTCCTTGTGGAAATTTTTGTCACAGGGTCTCCAAAATTTTTGGATTTGGCGTTTAATCAATTCATTAAATTTTTTTTCAATTTAAGTTGTGAAATTCTGTAGAGATTAATAATTGACAGTTGCCAATCTGGGGTACCTGTTCTCTCGGTTATCAGGACGAGAATGTCCAACCGGGACTGAAAAATTACACCTTTTGGCTGAAAGAGAATGTAGACTTCTTTGTTACAACAAACATGACTGTCATCTGATTGATTAGGACAGAGTTGGGAGGAAAGATGGTAGACATTTAATATCATCCAGAAAGAGCAGTTCCATTTGTCACTAAGTTACTTTAAAATAAATCATATTTCTTCTTAGACTATGACACTCCGGGCATTTTTTTCCAACGAAATGTCAAAGAAATTAGAGTATACAGCTACGAAGTAAACTTTTCAACCCATTACACACCATGCGGATTGGTGTTCTCCCGTATAGAATTACGTAAAGTAGTATGACTTCAACGTTTTCACTAGCACCAATTTTTAACTTGAGAAGGTATAAAGGCAACTTCTATTCCTTCGTATGCATTATACTGAGGCTAATGAATCTTTGCGTGAGTACACATGACGAACTGACATCCCTTAATGGTCAGCTGTTACTTTCGTGGGGTTTCCTACTGATGTACAATACATGAAAAGCTGTGACTTCAAAGACATAATTGATTGACATAAACACTTTCCACAGGAATGCATTTTAGAGTGATGGGATTGGTTACATGATACACCCCACTTAAAACAGAATAGTGTGATTTAAAGACAGCTCTTTTAGTGTAGTCATTTCAGCATGAATTGCGAACGTTCTATCAGACTGAAACGTTACCTTAAAATGGAAGAGAAGTGCCTTATCATGCTGCTTCTACTTCTACACGTTTCCTAAAATGAGCTTTTTGTATTGCAAGCTTTCAGTCTCATTAAACATCTGTATAATTTCAACTATTACCTACTTCTTAACCGTTGACAAAGTCTGATGAAATTTTAAGCAATGAGTTATTATAATTGCAATTTAGTGAAACTTTTTAAAAGAAGGTCGAGTTCACTTTTGCTTTGCCTTGTAGAAATTGCTGCTTTTCCATCTTCTGAAGCCTTAAGGTAACAAGTTCCCGATGGACACATCTAGTAAAAATTTGATGCTCGTGTTCTAAGGCGGAAAGGTGTAGCTTCAGACTGAAAAAAGATCTAATTGTGATCCTAACATCTGTCCTTATCACGACGTTGATGCTTTTGGCAGATTTCACCCGCTACGATTTTGTGTCTTAGCCTTCGACAGGACAATCCTCACAGAAATAGATTAGCCTCTAAGGTAAATGCCTAAGTCATTGTCACTCCATTTTTAAGCCTCTTAGAAAATATGTAGTCATGTTACCGATTCCGTAGCGTCGAAATTTTTAAAGTATAAAAATGTTTCAAGGGTCCTTGATGCACAGCAGGTTAAATTGAAACTTTAAACCTATACCCGGAGAATAAAAGACTTTTAATTCATATTAACCTTTGGAAAAATAGCTGTTCAAGACTGGAACATAATACCGCCAATAAAATAGTAGTACTGATTTTATAAAGTTTCGGATGTAGCCTCTTTTCATGAATTATGTTACATATAGGTGCAATTGAAATTAGTTTGGGAAGATACGATTTCAATTAGGTTACTTGTGGTGCTCCATTTAAGTCAGTAGCGATGTTAAAGTCACGAGCAGGTAATCCATTCTGAAGAAACTCTATGAAAGTTGCCAAAACTTGGTAATAGTAACTCGGCGATGTAAGACAACAGTGCAGGGGAATCATTGATTAATCGCGAAACAGAAGGAGCTTTGAGATTGAAGTTGTGTACGTTACCGTAACTGAAGGCAGAAAGATGCTCTGGAAAATTTGTGGAATAGTAAAAAGTCCCTTGTTTAGATCATTTTGAGCTTTAAAACATAGTTTGTTGTTGTTTTTGTTGTTGTCAGCGACTATGTTTTTGATTTTGCGGCGATGGCTTTGCACCAGTGTAGGAAGGAAGATGTTATGAGGAATCCATGGGAAATTTATCCGAGAAAGGTTTTTTAATTTAGATAAGGAAAATTCACTGTTGATACATCACCTAAGGCTTAGAGGGAGTCAATATTTGAACCTTTTAAAGTTCTGAAAAATGATCATTATATTATCTTCAAGTTGGGAGTCATTTTCGAACAACATTACATATTGCAAAGAAATGAAATTGTTAAGGTATGTGATGCACACATTCAAGTTATGTTGATTTTGAGAAGTGTTTAATGTCAGATGGAGGAAAGTCTCCCTGCAAACTTCGAGGTAACCATAATTTGTTTACCCAGCGTGCTTCAATATTGGTTAATTCATTGTGTTGAAGGTTAATAAAACTAATATCAATACTTAGATAAGTAATCATTTAGCTAGAATAAAAAAGCCTTTGAATACGGAGACGAAATATTTATACACATATGACACACAATATTTTAAGTTATTATCCCACAAAAATAATAGCATTGAACAGGCGAGGAGAACATTTAATGAGTTTCTTGAGTTGTGACTCTATGGTATACCTGTGATACTAAAGTATCTTGTAACTTGAATACCAGCACACATTTACAACCCTTTCCCCCTCAAAAAAGTCTGATGGTTTTCATGGATATCCTAAAGTTTAAATTGTTTCTTCTTTGATAATGTCACACATGATGGAATGTAGTCCAAATTAAAATTGACGCAAACCTTAATCTTGAATACAGCCAAAAATCAAACAGTTCTCAACCAACATTACCATCAAAGCATCTGAACGTAGTTTCATGTGGCAAACAAAATACAACAGAAAGCGAGGACCGGAACCATAAGGAGTCCTTTATGAGGCATTTCAATCCTCGCAGAATCTCTGTAATCCTAGTCGTATAGTCTCTGCGAAGTCGTTTCAGCAGGTAGACCCAAGCATTGTGGAAACTTTGGTTAGGTCTTCTGTGACTACTCCTTGTGTGGGTGATCTGAATTGTGCACGGAACGACAGTGCGACTGGGATGTCACAATGGCAAGAAAAGTACCCTCTTCATAGTTTTGCCGCCAGTAAATTAACCCAAGCTGATTGAAAGAATGCCAGGCTTAAGTCCCTCAACATGCGGAAAAGTTATCACCTTTCGTATAATGGTCAGCGTACTTTCGATCATTTTGTGCTGCATGTAGGACTTTTTCCTTCGAAACAGTAGCTTCGCCAAGAGGGAAGGGGTCCCAAAAAATTGGTAGTGCCACCCCCGAATGAAATTTTGAGCTTGTACATTATCAAAAAGAATGCACAAGCGTACTTGTTATGTTTAGATTGAAACGTGAGGGCCGATTGCAGCCTCATCAGCTTGTCTGTGCGATTTAATTTACACACGAATGTTCTCAAAAGTACATTTGCGGCGGGCTTCGCGCGGGTCTAGTTTTTGTTAAGTAAGTCATCATTATTGGGAAATTTTGCACGGAATTATTGCTGCAATCAGTGTTAGCACTAAGGAATTGAATCTCGGGGGGGGGGATTCCCCCTTTCATATTTTTTAGGGGGGATTCGAAATATGAAGGGGGGATTTCCTAATTTCAATTTCCGAAGTTGTATTTTACAACAAACCAACAACGTTGTCTCGGTGTCCACTAGAGTGTGCTTATCACGCGGAAGTACCGATAGAATGTACGAAACATGTCAGTGAAAGCAATTAGAAAGGAATCAGAAAAGGAATTAGAAAGGCATTAGTTTGCTCCGTGTTTTGTGTAGAGCTGAGCAAAAATAAATGGGCTATATTTAATTTTTTCATTGAAAAATAGAAAGGGGGAATTCCCCCCTACCATTTTATTTTGGGGGGATCTTGAGAACAGCTGCGGGAATCGTGCAATCCCGCACCTTAATGTGAACACTGGTGTAGGCTTACAGGTGTTTGTTACCATAGTATTATATACAGCAGCACAGTACCTACTGTACCTAATTGCATGCAAGCTTACTATATCGCTACATAAATATATATG
>JAAAJZ020535737.1:0-11607 GCA_010015985.2 Actinopyga echinites
ATTAGGCCACCATAGCAATGTCACGGTGAGCCAAATATGCCATAAATAAGTAGCCTACAGTACCTAGTGAAAGTACACAAACGGTAGCCTATACAGTACAGTACTTTGCATGTACTTTTGTAGAATTTTGTAAACGGCTGAGCTGTGAACAATCACCCTGGTATCATTCAAATCAAACAGTTTTAAATATAAATCTTGTCAGTTATAACAGGGATCTAATATAGGCATCTGTTTGCAAAGTGTACATCAGTAACTTTATCACTGTGAAGGTGGCGAGTACAACTTGTTTTCACACCGGATATAACCACAGATGTAACCAGATGTGACGTGTCACCAATAAACAGAATATGATGTTGGCAAGAGGCATACCAGTTACCTGTAATATGGATAAGCTTTACATCCTTCTAGAGCTGAATTCAGTCATGTCAATTTGAGTTAGTGGGGCCAGTATGTACTGCATATTTTACATTTTCTTTGCCCCTCTACAAAATGGGTGTGTTCATATAGTTAGAAAGTTGAAACTGGAATAACTGAAACACTTGTCTTTGACAAATGATTCTGGAGCAAGGAAAGTTGTTGTGAAAAAGAAATTTTCAATAATGTCTCAGATAATACAGGCAACACAGACAGAGAGAGATACTGCTGACAGTACCAAAGTTGTAATGAGTCACTCCACCTTGTCAAGTTAAGTTAGTTACAACTATTTCAGTATACTAGAGTTAAGTCACTAACTACAGCTTCTGTCTTATTTCAGTGAGGGAAAATATTCTGGAATCACTCTAGTCAGGTAATTTAAGAAGGTGCAGACTAAAGTTGTGACTTGTTTACAACTGTGGACGATTCAGAAAAGTTCCTTCCATAAATAGTTGTTAGACTGTATTATGAGAGGACAGGTAAATACTCACTTTATTGGTTTGTTTTATCTGATACAATTCAGCTTTATATTCTTCAAGAGTTCTTCTGTTTGCTCCAGCCTCTACAGCTTTTCTGAGAAGAGAACAAGCTCACTTATTACTGTAATTCACTACGAAAGAAGGCTGACTGTGGAAATCCTTTATTTTTCTTCATTAACAAGCATAAGAGAAGACCAGGACTATAAATTAAATCGTTTGGACTAGACACGGGTGACTTCAATGTTTCAGAAGTCAAGTAATTCTAGCCTTGGAGTTGCGATGCTGAATGGTTAAACAGAGTTAGTTGAACTCAAGTCCTATTTTTGCATTGACGTTATATTTTTGCCACAGGCATGTATAGAATAAAGTGATTCTGCTTTCAAGTACAAACCTAACAAGAACTTAAAATACCATAGGTATTTCTACAGCAGGAAGGTGAAGGTTGCAGGCCTGAAGGGGAGACTATGGATCAAACAAAGAACAAAAGCTTTTTTTAAAAAATAATTAATAACAAAGGTGACAAAGAATATAAATTCAAACCTCTTGGAGCATAATTAGTTTTATGCATATTGGTGATAAAAGTATTAATTAAAATTAAACATGAGATTATACCTTTGAAGAATAGAGAGTCTTTGTAATCGAGTGTCGTTTGTTCACAGGGTCCTTGATGAGGATTCCATATCCTTCCTGATCGTTACACCTACTAAACTACAGAAGTTAACTCCCGTCCAAAAGTTTTGGCTCTAAAGTGGAGTTAACTTACCCCATAACTTCCACAAGCCAACTCTGCACTGTGCAACACATTATGAAGGATTCCAATATTCTGCAGTACAAGCTGGACTCTTTTGAAACCCCATTCAGAAATATAACTGCTAATCATAGAGTCAGTTCATTGTTAGTAAGTCCACTCTGTTACATACCACAAACAAAGTATCTAACCAACCTCATTTGTTGGTGCAGCTGTGACTTTGTTTGTTCCAAGGATGTCTTCATCATACCTAGTTCAGAGTCTTTTCTGCAAATAAAAGAATGAAACAACTGTGTCATCACCTAAGCCTCCATTAAATATTTAAGAGAGCGTGGTGGACTGATTGCAAAGGCATCGGACTTGTGATCCAAGGACTGCTGGTTCCATCCCTGCCTGGTTCATTACGTTGTATCCTTGGGCAAGATACTTTATCTCAATTGCTTCTCTCCACCCAGGGGTTAAATGGGTACCTGTGAGGTAACTTCTATAGTGATGCACTGAATGTTGCTGCTCCTTTGGGAAGTCCCCCGGGGGACACAAAGAAGTAGCATCACTGTTTAGTGTGCGGGTACGAACAGCAAGGGCTGTGTACTGTACAGTGTGGGTTTGCCAAGTTAAACAATGACCAGGGGTAATCATTTGAACAGGGCTATTGAAAACTCAGTAGATTTTAGTGCTAGATAAGTGCATAAATTATTATTCATAAATTAATGATTTTAAGAAGGGTCAGGGATGGGCCGACTCAAAACCCCACGGAGACTACAATAGGCAAGAAGACTAAGTCCGGTGTAACCCGTACCTAGACTTAAGGCCTACGTGAGTCACTAAGCTCTGAAAAAGTGCAAAAGGTGGGAAAACCAAATCGAGCTCCTAAAGGTAAACAAGAACATGGATACTCTTCAAACTGCTTTCTGCTAAGACTGAACAACTCAACATGCTTTCTCCAAGCACGAAGAGTCCAAGAAGACATCAACACTTTCCCAAACCAAGAAAAACTTTGCACAAGGTCTAACGTAAATCCCAAAATGTCGGAGGCAAGTAGAAGAATGAGGGCCGGTGGTGCCCTAAATGAAGGGCTCTCCTACTACACTATCAGCTTGCCAGGGTATTACTGCAGGTAGGTAAAAAGGAGGAAAGGAGGGGTGATTTAGCTTAAGTCACTTTCACTTAGACAAAAAGATTAAGACAATGCTTAAGATTCAGAAAAAAGCAAATCTTACCCCAGCTTCACTCTACCATCTTCCAAACCGAGACCCAAGTAGTCTCTACCCCCCTCTCTGAGAGGTTCCCCTGCCCACAGCACCATGCCATTTGTGTCTCTTGTCTTGACAGAGAGTGATATATTTGTAATGGTGGTGTCAGAGTTGTTGAACAATTCATCTATGAAGAGGACAGAGCTCTTGGGTGACAGGTGGATACTAGTGGAGATGGTAACAGCTGCAAGGAGGAATAAAATGATGATGTCATGACATGATATCACAGCCATCTCATCACAGTGTCTCAAGCTGTTGCACAGTTAGCTACGGGAGATTGATACACAAGAGATGAATGAACAAAAAAGAGAAAGGGTGGGGAAGTCAAGATGGTGAGGGGGGAGAGGGGGTTATCACATTCTCCCAATCATTGCAATGAAAACCTGGCAGCCAGGTGCTCCTTTACAGGAGGTGACAATTAGGAATTCAAAATTTGACAAGCAAAACTACCACTGTCCAACACATTTATGTCCTGTGTATCATGGCTTCCCTGTTAAATGGTCCCTTAGATCAAAGGATATTTTACCAGATTTTATAAACTTTACTACTACTGTGCTGAGTTTGGAAATAGAGTTTCAAAATTTCATGACTTTCCTGGTTTTGCTGATAATGCTTTGTAGACATCAAATGAAATCATTGAAGTCATATCCACTTCCATCAATCACACTCATGGCAACTTCCTCAACTGAAGACTTCACTAGAAAATTTGAGGTTGAAAAATTGAAAATTACACTATTCCTTGTCCAAGGACTTCACAGTCTCAAAATAACAATAGCTATGATGAAATCAAGATGACTATCCATAATCCAAATTATACCATGATACACAAAATTCAATTCAGATCAATTATATTTAATTAACTTACACTGAGTCCCACCCACTATCAATCAAAGATATGTCACCATTTAGTACAGAAATTTCATTTTTGTTGCAAAAAAGTCTTGGAAACTTACAAATGTTGCAAAAGGGACCAGTCCATCCAAGCTGACAAGAGCAGTTATAAGTTCCTGAGTTATGGTCTGGAACACATATGCCTTCATTCTCACAGAGGTTGTTCGTGCAAAAACTAGATTCTGTGCATGTTTTTCCAGTGTAAGGCTGAAAAAACAGTGGAAAATTGGACAAAATTAGATCTATACCTATCTCCACCATAATCCACTCAAATGTCATTTAAAAACTCGGTAATTATATACTAGTCTTACTAAATCCACTGTGTCCCATACCCACCTTAGGCGTTCAAAAGCTTTTGTGTCTGAGGCTTAAGGACAAAGTATCAAACATATTGTAGGCATTTTTGCAATGCCTTCCCACTCATTTTTCATCTTTCTGGTGACCTCCAGATTGAGAGGACTGAAAGACCAAGGTCCTCTAGATGGAAGGACCACTAAACTGAATATATACTACGGAATAGGATAAGGGTTGGGTTAGGATAAGGGTTAAGCAGGGTTCCTGCACTTCATGAAAAATAAAAATTCCATGACTTTTCATGACCTTTTCATTACCAATTCAAAAAGAATCCATGACTATAAACTTGTTCTTGGGTGTAAAAGTTTAAGAAAAAAGTCCCCTTGTACAATCACTTAAGGGAGGTCACACAGCCTTTTCAAAATTTCATGACTTTTCCATGACTTCCAATCACTTCAACAAAATTCCATCAAGACTTTGCCAGACCTGGAAAGTGAAAATACAATTTCATGACTTTTCCAGGCCGCAGGAACCCTACTTAAGTATTCAAAGGTAATGACTGCATCAAAGCTCACTTTGTTGAATGATGCAAAATCTTTTCCACCCACACAAGCAGACAAGGAGTACTTAGCAAAATATTTATCTTGTTGGCAACAGGGTATTTAGACTAATAGTTACACTATGTGATGATTCAAACTGCTTCCTTATCTTGGCTTAAAGGCACTTTGGCCTCATCCCAGACAATTAAAATTCTCCCAACCTAGTTAACTTCAAGCTGCTCCCCAATTCAAAGACTGCCTTGGGAATTCCAGAAAATAAGACATTTATTGCATATGGCCAGTTCTGTTGAAGAGCCACACTGTGTGGCTTATCACAACTTCTTGTAAATTGAGAACCTTGGCAACTGTGCACTGTCCTTCCCACACCATTTTGACATCACAGTTGCTGACCAGTTACAGTTTGCTAAGCTTGTTTAGACTTGCAGTTATGTCTGAACTTGCCCACTTCTTGTCAGTAAGAGGAAGGTGACCAATTGTGAATTCTTATAGCCTCGGAGTCTAAAATATGTTTGGGGGGAGGCCATAGTCCCTTTAATAGTGTTTTTAAAGCTGAAACAGTCATTCATTTAAAACCCATTCAATTCATTATTTAAAAATTTTTGATATGATGGTTTATTATGTCCATGAAAGATTTATTTCTCATTTTTCTCTAACGATTTGTATATCATATCGATGCAGGACAGTTATCATGCTGATATAGAGCTCTGACTGAATAGTCAATCAGTTATGTCCATGTGGGCCCAAACCAGAAGCTAATATCTAAACACTCAAACCCATATTGAAAATAAACAATTCCTATTTCTATCAGTGAATTAGTCGTCCATTAAGTGCCCCTAGTGAATATGTACCATACTATAGGGTGTTTCACTTCGACCTAAGGGGGATTAATTTACTAAATGAGGTTAAACTATTATAAGTTAGTTGCACTATTTCATCCTGGGAAGGTTACAACTGATCTTCTACTTCAAGTCTACCAGTTCAACCCAAGGGAAATCTCCTTCAAGCCAAGAAGTTAATTTTGTCTCCAGATCAGGAACTAATGAATAATAATGCTAGTGGATATGAAGATAGGATATTTTTTTTTATCCCTTTACACCTCGTGGTGTATCAGTAACATTTATAAGACAATCATTCCAAGTAGACCCCAAGAAGTCATCACTAAAGTTCACTCAGTTCGCTGACATTAAAGCGATAGTTTTAACTGAAATACCTTCAAGATCTGAAACAGCTCAAAAGTATGGAATGCAGTAGTTGTGTCCTTTGCGTTTTTCTCAAAAACGGCGTGATGAACCACGGATTTGGACGTGGCTCTTCAGTAGCTATTACAACACACCTATACCGAATGTACATTTAATGACATAACAGTACACCGAAAAATTTTGCAAGGGGGTTTCAAAGCCCGTTGGCCACTGAGAATGCACACAAGAAATGAAACGGATTTTACGTAAACTAGACAAAATGGCGGCGCTCATGAACAATTTTTTCCCGATTGAGGGAAAGTAAATTCTCCCAATAGGGGAAATATCCCGAACCGGTCCCTATGATCTTACGAACAAGCACTGGTGTATATGTAGAGGGGACAGAGCAGTGGTGTGAAGCACCGACCTCTTACGTATGTTGCGGGAAAAAAAGGGTCGATCGGCGATTGTCTGGGGGCAAAATAAGAAACATCTAAATGAGTTTGTATGGTTGTGTGATTAGCCTATAAATAGTGCAAGTACGCAACTTTGTTTTATCACAGAATGCCGTACAGGGTAGCTAGGGTAATAAATAAAGAAAGAAAACGACAGTACATGCCATACAACAACATACTTTACAACGATTCAGTGTCACCCCATCCAGATTCATGGCAGTAACAGGAAATTTATAACTAACAACCCAGAATAAATCATTTTCCTACATTTACCCCAGCCAAGAAAGAGCATGAAGTTCTACTCCTGTCGGCTAGATCTTCAGATTTCTGACTTTCTGATCTAACATTGACAGGAAAATGCTTCAAAATTAAGACTACTTCAAAATGTTTACAAAATTTCTGCCAGATAGCAAGAATATATTAACAAAACAACGAATGATGACCTTGTTTGGTAATAGCAGAACGTGTAGAAATTTATTCGAACATGTTGTCACTCAATATCTGATGAACGGCTTTCTTGTCATCATTTCTAGACCTACATGAAGGTATATCCAATCAGCTTTGACAAAAAACATTTGCTTTCAAGGTGCACGAGATATGAAAACACGATATTGATTAAATGAAACTCATTGTTTAGAAGTTTTTTAAGAATAGTTTTTTATATTTTAACAGTTTGAAAAATGTGGAAATTTTTGTTCTGGGAAGTAAAACAACGCAGGAAACTTTTCACCCTTCTTTTGCTTTTTTCCTGGGAAGAGCTGTAAGTCTTTGGAAGTTCGTGCTAATCCAAGTAATGAAAGAAAATGACGATAAAAGTGAGTAGTAAGCATTTTCATGGCATGAAAGCTACGCACTCTGTTTAATAGGTAAGGCCATGAGATCACAGGGGCATTTTACTTGTTTACTGTATTCAACTATGTTGATTTTACTATTTCAAGTAACATATTTGTCAGTAGTTTTGAATTTTTACCCTTTTTCTCATCTTACCGCCGACACGTGATTTCCTGCTACAGTTGGAAGACAATAGGGTATACTCTACTCTACTCTACTCTACTCTACTCTACTCTACTCTACTCTACTCTACTCTACTCTACTCTTCTCTACTCTACTCTACTCTACTCTACTCTACTCTACTCTACTCTACTCTACTCTACTCTACTCTACTCTACTCACGAATTCACTAGTCTGTGCTGGGGCCTCTTCACCCAATATCCTCCCCCCCTTCCAATAATTTTTGCAGTCACGGCGAGACCGGTGATGGAGTTCCCTTTGGTCCTTTTCTCTTTTCTTGACTTAGTGTAATAGAAAACGATGAGGCGGAGACTGTGCAGGAGTCAGGGGGAATAAATGAAAACTGCGTATTCCGTATGGCTCAAGTGCTCGTTGACCGCCTCTCAACTCCCTGCCCACCCTCATCTCACGAAGTACTGGATGTTACTTCTTACTGTACCGTGAAGGTTTGCTTGTGTGATATGTATCTGAAATAGCACCACCAATACTTGTATGTATTGATTGATTTATCATCAGCAAAAGACAGTCATCGAAAAGAATAAACAACATGTGATCATAATTAAAGATTATTCTCTGTGGCTCCGTTGTGTATTATTTCATTTTGAAGTCGTTACGTTTTGATTTTTCAACTCTGTTACCTTATAGGTCTAGGCAACTTTTATTTGTTGTAGTATTTTATCGTGCAAAAGAGGAGGGGGTAAAGTCAGAAGGTTAATGAACTTATCCCAAGGTACTTGGTTGCTTCACATTCATGGAATTGTGAATTGTGACTGGCCTGCTACAAAGGCATGTGACCTTGGAAAACCCCAAACCATTTGTCATGGGTGTCTGGTCCTACCAGTGGTGACTAACAGGGGACTGCAGGGGTCAGCCTCGGGTAACAATCTTAGGGTACTAAGCCCACAGCAAAGAAAATGCCATTTAAAGCAAATTTGTAAACATGTGTGAATCAGCTCAAACCTTTACCAGAGATAGCTCCCTTTTGCATCTCATCCACCTGAAATGAACAAGTATTCTTTAGAAGGAAGGGTTGTCACCTCCCTCACCCCCTCTCCCTCTTACACCCAACCAAAAAATTAGAACATTTACTGAAAATTTGATTTTGTTTTAAACTAGTTCCAATCTTTGCTAAAGATGATGCTATTTTGCATCTGAGGCGGCCTTACATTTATTAAAATTTCTCAATTTCCCTAGGCCCTAATTCCTCCAGAAAGGTAGCCCATTCGTGAGGTGACAAAGGAAGTATCCACAACGGGTACAACTTATCCAAGGTAAGCTACTGGGTCTGATCTTTCTAGTTAAAGGCTATTCAGCAGACTCAAGTTTCTTTGAAATTAAATCCCTCCCATACCTCCGCTGACTCTCCTACCTTCGAGGAGCTTCACATGTTTAAGCCACGTGGTTTCTATTCCGATGGCCCCCATAAAATGAGTGGTGCCCAAAATTCTAGCCTGGCTACGGTACTTGTATGTAACGAGGGTGCAAAGAGAACGACAGCCCTCATCCCTCCTTAAGTATATTTCCATATCCTAAAGATTTTGTTCCATAAAATAACTTTTTGACATTTTGTATATTTTTAGCTCCTTTTTGTGTAAAATGGCGTGATACATTACAAAAAGCCTCAAAAATGCTGCTTTATCGGCTTTTTTCCAAGGGGATGACTGGTGATGGTGGGGATTTCGTGGGGCTATGCATGGAATAATAATTTCACCAATGCTATCCTATGGGAAATAGTATTGTAACAGCTGAATAGAACAGAAGCGCGAAAGGCGTGATGCAGTTTTCAACATCATTAACTGGAAGACTGTTGATCAGTCTCAGATGAGCTGTCATAAATCTCACATTATGATTGTCGAGGTCTGTTTATGTAGCATACACAAACTAATTTAAATCAGATTCAATGTATACGTCTTATGTTAGCAACTTAGTCAATACCCCAAGTTTTCGAGAGTAAATACCCGGGATGTCGCTCTCTTAACCCCTCCCCGACCAGAACGTTGTTCTGAACCACACTTTTTAAAGAATGTAGCACAAATTGCAACTAGGAACCATTAACTATACATTTTTTTCAAAGATTAGGACATATTTTTTCGAGAAACTGAAACACGACATTGCATCTTAGAACTGTCAATTATTCACTACCTCCCCTTAGACCCATCTCCTATACCAAAGATCAAGCAACTCTACATCCCGTTCAGAAGGTCACGTGAATCCGGCAGTGAAGTTTGTTGTACCCTTAAGCAATTTGACCTGAAGTCAATGTTCTCGCACACGAACAATCCTAGCATACGATCGACGAAAGTCTGTAATGACACGTTTGCTTTGAAGAGTGGGATTTCCTTCAATCTAGGAATCGGATGACGTCAAATGCTCTTCCAAACTGGACATCGACGCATGCTAGACAAGGAATTCCAGTAACAACATTTCTTCTAGCGTTCATTCCTTGCAATTTCGGGCCTTTGGAATAGCACGTGCTAAGTTCAGTGTTGGTCTTCATTCACCACTGTGCTGAATATCCAATAATGTCAAAATCTGCCCTACCTTTCTGGTATTACTTGATTTGCCATTAGAAATATGACCAGTTACCATAAATATTTCGTTCCTTTAATGGCACTGTGGCCTCAACCCAGAGAGTTAAATTCTCTCAGTCTAGTTTACTTCAGTCCCCTCCCCCAATACAAAGACTACCTCGGGAAACTTCCAGAAGGGAGACATGAGTTGCATACGGTCAATTCAGCTGAAGACACAATATTTTGTGGCTTGTCGCACCTTGTTGTAATGTGAGATCCTCCAACACTGTACACTGTGATTACCAAGCACATTTTGACTTTACATATGTGTCCATGTTATTAGCAAATTACAGAAGCTTGCTTAAACTTGCAGTTATGTTTGAATATTCTCACTTGTTGTCGAAGAGGAATGTGGCCACTTGTGAATTCCTATAGCGTCAGAGTGAAAAAAATATTCGGGGTAAGGCTATAGTTCTCTTAAGGAAATCCGTATATTTGCTTCAATATTTCCCTGAAGCATCCCTTCAGATTATCAAATCACCTACTATTTCGTTCACAAAAGTCCGTCGTGATGTTAAAGACCAAAGATATTCTGTATAACATTTCACACCGGTAACAACAGACGGACTAATTCTCCAAAGTTGCCATTGTCTTAAAATATCCTTACAACTTTGGCATACCCGTTCCTATGGATATTAGCATAGATGTGACTGTCTTTGCTTTTAGAGAAAAACATTTTGAAAACTTGTTATCACAGCAAACACAAAGGTAACATTAAAAGAAATGAAAGACAAAACAAATATCCTTTTTGTGCACGTTTTATTTTGAGCGTTAGTAAAAACGTGACCAATCACAAGGCTGTCAAAAGAGCAGTTGAAATTACCCCGAATGAAAGCATTCTGAATGTAATTGGCTCCTACATTTTAAACATTAATTAGTAAAAAAAGCAAAACGTATAAGTAAAATACCAGACATTCGCTTGTCTAATTTGAGTCAAAATAATGTTTCATAATTTTGTAATGTGCCTCTCTCTCTCGTTGTTTTGACTAAGGATAGGGCAAATTTAACTTACTGGTTCTGTTCCCTGCATTATTAGCTTGAAGCAAAATGAAGAGCATAGTCAGGGAGTTCATGGTATAATTCTACAGGTCATGCTTCAGTATATGGACCCCCTCCCATCTCTTAAGTCAAAAGATAATGTCTTTTAATCACAAATTCAATTTGATCTACTTACTTATGAGGAATTGATTTCACTACAATTTTTAGTCGCCTCCGTCCCTTTCTTTATTACACCAATTGTCCCCTTTCTTTGTTACACCAATTGCCCCCTTTCTATACTACACCAATTGCCCCCTTCTTTATTACATAAATTGTCCAAGGGACAAAAGACCGTCGACTGCCCACACCATGGCATGTACCTGTTGTCATTGTTTGAAATTAGGGACGGACAGAATCTTACCGTGGTGATTAAAGGTGTCCTTAAAAGGTGGAGTCTGCAATCAAATCCGACTCCACGAATCATTGCTTTTTTGGTGTAGGGGAAGCAGGTTTTTAGCGTAGTCAATACAACATGTTTCCTCCACTTAAAAACCCAAGCTACCTAGGTAGCCTTTACAAACACCATTTTGTATTAAACATTATCAAACTGATGTCTCATGTAACGAATAAGTTTTTTTTAGTTAATTTAAATTTTAAGTGTTGTTTTGTTAATTTACATTTTTAAGTGCTCTGTTGTTTATTGAAATTTTTAAGTTGTTGTTTTGTTAACTTATATTTTAAGTATCGTTTAGATAATTTAAATTGTAAGTGTTCTA
>JAAAJZ020536843.1:0-11605 GCA_010015985.2 Actinopyga echinites
GCGGGTTGTGGATGTCCACATGAATTGTATGTCATCAATAAAACGTTTCCATGTGTTTGGAAGAATGTAGTTCGTTAGAGTTAAGATGTTTCGCTCAAGTGTGCCCATAAAGATATTCGCGTATGAAGGTGCAACGGGTGTGCCCATGACTGTTCCTCGAATCTGCAAATAGTGGTTGCCGTTGAACTGGACGTTGTTTAGAGTTAGGACCAGTTTAAGTAAACGTATTAGTTGATAAGTGGGTGGGTGTAAATGTGTGCGTGTGTCTAGGGCCTCCGCACAGGCTCTCAATCCTTCATTGTGTGGGATAGTATTGAGAGCCTGTTTTGGCTACTTAAGCCTATTCCGAAGTAAATGTTTCAATGTTTCCCGTTTATGTAGTTCAGCGTAATGTCAGCCACTTACTTAGCACTGGAAGTTATTTTTAACTGAAAATTTGTTGAACGTTTCAGCAAATGATTTGTCCACAATATGTTGTCGCGCCAAAGCTCCTATATAATTGTACGCATACTAGAAGTACCATAACGGTTCACAACAGATTCTAAAGTTTAACCACAGGGAACATTGTATACGACAGGGGAGACACTTTGTCTAAAGATATGATGCTGCTAAGCCATGTCCCCCTCCATTTTAGTAAATGGGATATTGTCCCAGCAAGACATTATTATATACCAAAAAGACATCAACTGTTTATTCAAGGAGACCAAATGCACGTCTAAACCAGTATATAATGCCGTGGGGGAGTATAGGGGCAGTGAAAATACATACTGCTACTTCCGGTGTGGATAACGGGAGTTGCTTGTGTGCTTACAGGCACTCTTTCCTTTCTTATAAGCGGTTTATATTTCTTAGAAGCTGAAAAAAAACAAATTTTATGAGTTAAAAATGATTGACTTCAAAATAACTAATTTGGTTATCCAATTCATCGAAATCATCTTTGACGTCTCAGTTCTGAAAACAATGCAGAGTAATTTAGAATCCTTGCTTGAAAGAAAGTTTTCACCATGGCTAACTACCTTCCTGTGAATGTCACATATAATGGACATTTCTTTTTTCAAATTTTGAAGAAATGTCAAACAATTATGAAATGATAATGGTTTTGTTACTGTAACACAGCCTTGTGCAAAAGCAAGCAGAAATGCTAGTCAAACAATGGTTGAGTTCTGAACAACAACTCTCTATTACATCTAGGCTGTCCTACACACAGTATCTAACGTACACGACGGCATACGTGACAGATGACAGTGCTATCATAAACTGCAGACTGATATGGTGTCATAATGTAAATATACTGCACTTACTATAACAGATTTCCAATTAGGTTAATGATTTTTTCCACAATTTCAGATATATCACTGAAAATATGATTCAATCTTTACCTCCTGGTACTTTTCGTCCCCTGAGAAATTTGATTGTGCTGTGAGTAAAATTTTAAAATTACTTTGTTCGTTAAACCATCATCTTACTGAAACATTTTGCAAAGCAATTGAATCATTCCGATATTTCATGAAGTTTTCTGAATTGCAATCTTAATTATTTTGTCAACTTTTTATTAGATTTATCTCTGGAAACTACATTGCAGCCTTATCGAAGAACAGCTTCTACGGTCTCAACATATTAAAGAATATGTAAGCATAATAATATCCTCTTTAGTTCGTTTGCGTTGTATCTTTTTAAATTTTTTCAATTTAAATTGTAATGGCTTAGAAAAACCACACTGACCAAAGCTACCTTTTCATAAGTATAACTTCAAATTTCGTTTCATTTCAATTTAAACTCAAGTTCTCTTCCATGGATGGGTTGTGCCATGTGGGGAACGAATAGGACACAAGTCTCCCTTCTTTTTAGTAGTTAAGATACGAAAAACTCTAAATCGCCTAAAATTGCATTTACGCTATAGCTTTTATGTAAAGAGGGGTGTGAATTTTCTGGTTTTAAGGATGTACTCCTACCTTCGTCATACTTTTTCGGAACTCAGAAACTTTTTCTAGCGCAGTATTGTTCTTTCGGTTTCCACGATGTGCATAGCAAAGCAATTGTACAATTGTTCATGATTAAACACCCATTCTTATCATGCAAGTAAAGCAACTGGTTTTTTGTAACGCAGCGTTTTAGTGCAATGCACAATTCATTCTAATGGAAGAGACAAAACCTCTAAGTTGGCTGACAATTTCTCCAGATGCTACAAAAATAATTCATTTTTCGAAAGATCCGAATGTTGATGGACGGACGGACGGACGGACGTACAGACGGACGGACGGACGGAAGGATGGATGGAATATTAAATATTTTCCAACCATCTTCCATACCATGAACAGATTTCAGCTGATCCATATGTAGAAATCGCAGATCCTTGCGTGCTAGCTAAGTGTTCTTCGGTTGTCTGGTTCTTACTCATCGCTAGATTTCAATGTTATTCTCCCTTGGAACCTCCACCGCTGCTTTCGAATTTATCTGCCACGTATTAACATATGTGCTTTATCACTGTTGGAGATGTATAATTCATAGCTAAAGTTTAAAGTATCACATTTTTTTAACCAGGTACATAAACAACAATGTAATCACGGAACTCCTGCCTGGAACATTTTTGGGCCTTTCAAATTTGCTTGACTTGTATGTACACTATTTCGGTATCATTTTTATATTATGAATGATGTTTGCCATTTTCTTCACTGTTGATTTATATGGGATTCCAAACACGTTACATAAAGGACAGACAAATCGAATGCTTACCTAGGTTCCACACTTCAAAGTTGAAAATCATCTGTACGAATTATTTTTTTGAGAAATAATTTTGTAGTAGTTTTGAAATCAATTCTATCATTTTGCCTGTTTATTCTTCCATTGTAAAAACCTATCATTTTATTAAATTATAAAGATTACCCATTCCGTTTTGTTTTCTCTTCTGACTTAGGGAAATGGCGAAGAATAAAATTAGAGAAGTACATGACAACGCGTTTGATGAGTGCACCTCCATCCAGACATTGTGAGTACATGAAATCCTAATATTTTTGGCATAAGGTAGACTAAGTGAGTTACACTACTCTGGGTTGAACTTTCAATGACAAAAATAAAATAAAATTAATGAAAAAGAAAAAGCAACGCGAAAGTTTAAATTTACTTGTTTAGTACCTCACGAATAAACAAGCAATTTCGTGACACTCAGTAGCATAGCCAAAGGTGGTCTCGGGGGCAACTGCCCCCCCCCCCACTTTTGCTTTTCAGGGGGTTTGTCGGTACATTCCCCGATTTTGTCGGTACATTCGCTTGACTAGTATTAAACTATACACCACATTGGTAACATGGAAATTATCTTATAATACAATGTGTTTAAATTCATCTGCTTTTATAGCTCAAAATTAGCTTGAATATAATTTTTTTCCGCGCGCTTCGCGCCCACCAGTGCTTGCTATTCGACTGTCTTAGTAGCTGATGTGGAATTTATTCCTAAGAATAATTAAGACAAGGTTTGGAAGCTTGTGATCGGAATTCCAAACTCGCTACTCATTATGGCACAATATAATATTCCCAATCAAATGTAGGCATTTCTAGTCTGAAAATCACCCAGTGACACTCCTACAACACCCCACAGGGAACTTAACGCATTGGGCTTTATCGGCACGAATGACTCATGCATTTTTTTCCAGGACAGTTACAGCATGATCTTAATGTTGACAACTAGGCCTATACAAACCCACCCACCCCCTCCCATTGAAGCAGTCAATCAATCCCTTTCTTGCAGAAACTTCGAAGACAACCCCAGACCCCTGTTTTAGCCAAACTAACAGATGCATTATTATAACTGACCAGTAGCAGGCGCGGATCCAGGACTTTACAAAAGGCGGGGGTTCTGTCAAGAGGTTGGATCAATGCATGGTCGACTGACCAAATGTCGACGAAGGCTCGTTCGGGAGCGTGAAGCGCCCCTCTATCGGCGAGGGGTCCAGGGGCACGCCTTAGGGCCCCTGGTTGGGGATGGGGGAAACGCCCCTCTGGGGGTCCAGGGGCGAAGCCTCCGGGAGCTCTTGGGTATTTAAGGGGTTATGGACATAAGCAAGATGCATTTCACCTTCTTCCTGTTAATAGGGATGTGCACTTTATAGAAGACAAAAGTTTAACTCGGACTAACAACCGACCAATTAACTTTTCGGGGGGGTGGTACACGTTATTTGGGGTTTAATGGTGGTTTGGAAGGATTATTTTACCCAACCAAGCTGTTAGAGGGAATAATTCTTCAACAGATTACCATAATGGATGCGTGTAGCGCGCCGCAAAAATAGCCATTTAAAAAGCACTTTTGTAAAGTTTATGTCATTTACATACAAGAGTGATAATAAAAACACTCAAATTAGAGACATCAGTGATGACCCAGCTGGTTGATCATTCATTTTAATGTTTTAGGTGGGAGAAGCAGATCATGGTGTGAGTTTCCTTTGGCTTTCAATTCATTATTTCCCATTTGCCCTAAAGAAATAATTTTGTAATTACTAAACTATGATCGAGAGATGCGCGCGAAGCGCGTCGAAAAAAATTGGCTTTGGGGTTTTTTTAAAGACATTTTTCGAAATATTTCGTGTCATTTTACGTACAAAAGGTGCTTATAAAAACGAAAATAGGCGAAATTAGTAACATAAAATAGAAAAATTTGTTTGGGGTGGTCATCGCCCTTCACTTTATTAGGGCGACGCCCTTATCCACGAGAACAGAAGACGCGAAGCTTCGACCTTGGTGAACCAAGAAACATGTTTTGTATTGGTGTGGGATCGGGCATTATTATGCAGTGTGTGAACGCTTTGTGATTTCGGAAAAGGAATGATCATGTATCTGTCAAAATGGGGCTCTGGGCGTTCTCCTTAAGGAAGATTTTGAAATTAAACACTGTTTGATGAGATTTCCTTGCGTGCATCAGTCAAGAAAAGTACACGAACTTTGTAGTACCGCCTTAAAATCGTCTCAGAAAAAAGTGTCAGGGCATCAGAGGCCTACCCTTATTCAGCTGAAGTGTTATGGGCCCAACCTTCTTTAATCTTCATTCAATTTCACTGCTGAGATGACTTTAAAGTTCATTTTATGGGCGAGCTCCACGCGTCCCATCAGAGATAAAGACTCTGTACACAGGGGGTCAATCCAAATTGAAACGTGGGGGGGGGGACATGAATGACTGACAGATTGGAATGATCAAAGCTGCTCCGGCAGGGTGATACGCACGCGGATCTGTGCGCACAGCACTTTTTCAAGGGCTTGGGGCACATATTGGACACCGTCGGACAGCCATAGGTTTCCCCAGTGGCGTAACTACCCTTTTGGGCCAGAGGGTGCGAGGAAGATCCCAGGGGGTCTCACACTTAGGAATGAAGTAGGTCTAACGGAAAAATGTAATTTCTGTACGGCGCCGCCCCTCTGAGGGCATTCATGGTGGTTGGGAAGGCTAATTATAGGAGAGGTACTTGTGATGGGTGCGCGCAAAGTGCGCCGAGAAAGTCGTATTTTTAAAACTCCAACATTTCAGTAGTAGAACTGAACAGTTTTTGAATAAAGATCAGAGTAAGGTGACACCTTTCTTTCACTTCAGCTGAATTAGGGAGGGCCCCTGAGAATATTCGTACTGCAGCATCGTTACGTACACCTGTGCCCTATAGAGTCCTTTTCACCAGTTCACGTAATGTGTATAAGCCCTTGGTTATTTTTAAACGAATTTTCAGACATCTCAGTAGTGAAATTGACTGGAAATTAGAAACAGGATGGGATCTTTTTAGTTCAATTGAATAAAGATGGGCCACTAAGATATTCAGACCAAACCACATACGTACACCGCTCTCATGTAGAGTGCTTTCCATGTGATGAGTGCAGAGCCCTCTGTGATAGGGCGTGCGAAGTAGCATGAAGTAAAAATGAACATGTTGACATTTAATGGAGATTATAGAGAAAGGAAGGGCCCTGGCAATTATCGTACACTTGTTTCTACAGAGTCCTTTCGTATGTTGTTGTGAAGAGCCCCAATCTGTGATGAAGCGAGCAAAGCGCGCCGAAAAAAGAGAACTTTTATGACATCTCAGCAGTGAAATTGAATTAACTTTAGAGAAAGGATGGGCCCCGTTTAACTTACTTTGTTCAATTTTTTTTGGGGGGGGGGGGCTAAAGCCCCTTAGCCCCCCGTAGAACCGCGCCTGCTTCCTAATACAATCAAAGAGAGCACTATCATAATCCACAGAATTATTTACACACTGTGCCAACCAAAAGTTAGACTAATTAGAATCCATAGATATCCCAGAATTTGATAACTATACCCAAACAAAATTTACAAGCATTTCTTGAAGATCACACCTCCCCATGCTAATTATCCCTAACATACAACAACACATTAACACATTAAAATTAAACATCTATATAAAACATATAACATAAGCAAAGAAAAAGGGGAATCTTCTAGCTGTATACAAAATGACAATGCCAAAATGAAATTAAAAATTTTAAGTCACAGTCAAAATAAAATCAACCATGGGAGCCAGTATTTCTCCCAAATTTCTTCTGTCAGCTTCTTTTGAAAAGTGCATTTTTGAATGGTGAAATAACAGCTGAACATAGTGACCCCCAAAACATGTGGTCTGTGACCAGAAACAAAAATACAAAATTCCTTCATTTGTTTATCATTCAGACTCCTGACATTAGAAAAATCCAATTTGAGTTTGTCATCAACATGGCAAGAAGCTGCTTACTATTGATGTGTCTGACCCCGCTAACAGTATGACTGCCACCCTTGGAAACCCTTGCATCAATCCCCCTGACCAATAAGCCATAACGTGTAAGCCATGCAAACCCTGTCATTTTTAATTCTCCTCACCTTCACACTATCTGCCAAGTTCTGATCGACTGGCTTTTGTCAAAGTTTGAGTTACTAGATTTTTGTGGTCTGTTTATGAATTATAAGCACTTGCATTTGAAGATATTCATTGTAATGCAAATTTTAAATTATTTTGCAACATAACTCATTTTCCACCCACAAACACATTTGCGTCACTCTGAACCAACTGCACCTGGCCTTGGTACCTGTGTGAAACCCAGGGACGTCTCTAGAGGTGAGCCTGGGGTGTGACACTCCCTCCCCATTCACACAAGCAGTCGGCAAAATCTGTCTTCAGTCGGAAACTCGACGTTAGAGGAAATTAATAAGAAACAGGGGAAAAGAAAGCTTTTTTACTGATGTGACTAATTTCCGTACTTATACTGGCAATTTTGCCTGTAGAATGGCGTAAAACATTACAAAAATGCCTTCAAAGTGTAAACTTTTCTGCGCGATTGGCGCAACAATAACTATTCGCTGCTCCAAAATCAATTTCTGTTAGACAGCTTTGGTAAAATGATTGTTTTTAAAGTCTCAGGGAACTCCTAGGCCTATCATCATCTGTCCCCCTTCCAAAAGCCTTTATTGATGTCGCTAATTTCTGTAATTTTAATAGCACTACTGTATGAAAAATGACGTGAAGCATTACAAAACGCATTACAAAGCCTCCTTTTAACGCTTTTCGATCGCATCCATATATCTCTTCCAAAATTTTCCACGTAGGATAGCTTGGTTGAATGATTGCCCAAAGCCCCAGGAAACTTCCACCACCACACGTCTTCCCCCTACGGCTTACTGAATCATCAACAGGTCGGATGGTGGTCAGTCCGAGTTAAGATGTTCAAAGAATGTCAAATGGTAAATTCTGTAGTCTGTTTAGTTCTAATCCAAATTCATTTGAAGAATATACAATGATCTATTAAATGCCTAATCTTCCAGGAGCTTCTCTCCCTTAACACCCACCGGGCGTTTCCCCGGACCCATCAGATGACCTAAGGTGGCCCCTGGACCACAAGCCGACTGGAGGAGGGGAGCGCCTCTGCTTTTCGCGGCGACTTTAATGCTGTTCTGTCTGCCAACCCTGCAACGGCTTCCCTCTTGATAGAATCATGGCTACGGGCTTAACAGTCGCCCCTGGCGTTCAGATTCAAATCGCAAATTGCATAGCCTAAGCAAAATTTCATATCCAAGAATGGGAGTCATTTCATTTTTAGTTGTCTTTTTGTGTAAAGTGTAAATTTCTCAAAGGTGTGATATCAATTTAAATAGTGTTTAGATGTCACTTAAAGACCTGGGAAGTGCCATTTCCCGCAATCTGGGAGGCTTTTTGGCCAAAATTTTTTTGGTACGCTCAGCTCCAAATGATGATGGCGCCCGCTTAGATCGCTTCCAAATAATTTTCTACCCAAACAATTTTTTCTACAGTCAGATGTATAGCAGTGCTAATACCCCACCTTCACACTCACATTTCAAGAAACCGAAGTAGCCACTGTTCATACCATGTTTTTTCATTTCTAGATAGTTACACACAGTGATATAGTCACGATCGGGATTTATCCACAGGGGCGGATCTAGGATTTTACAAAAGGGAGGGGGCTGAGCTTCAGTGGCTTAACCTAAATTCTGCTAAGGGGCAGATCAGTGCATGGTCGACTGACCGAATGTCACCGAAGGCACCGCCAGCAACGATAATCTATCGGCCTGGAGTCAATGGGACCGCCTTGCGCCCAGTGGTGGGATCCAGGGGCAACGTCCCACGGGGGGGGTCCAGGGTAGAAGCCCCGGAAGCTCTTGGGTGTTTCCGAGATTATGGGTATAAGAAAGATGCATTTCACCTTTTTCAAATTAATATTGATGTGCGGCACTTGAACAGACGGCAAAAGTTACATTTTTTAAGAACTATAACTCGGACTAACTGACAGCAGGTTAGCTTTCCAAAGGTGGAGAGATGATGGTTGTGGTTTCTTGGTGTGGTTTAGCCCGAAAAGATTATTTCAGACAAGTTGTTACAGGGAATAATGTTTGAACAGATTACCAGAGAGGTTGTGCGTAGCGCTCAGAAAAATAGCCTTTTAAAGGTATTTTGGTAACGATTTCCGTCATTTTACATACAAAAGTGCTTATGAAACCGCTATTATAGCGTTATATATCAATAATAAAGCCACTGATCGATAATTCATTTGATTTATTAGAGGGAAAGGCAAATAGTGATGGGAAATTCTTGGGACTTTCAAGCAATCATTTATCCGAGCTGTCCTACAGTAAATAATTTGGAAATAGGTAACTACAAGAGATGCATGCAAAGCGCGACGAAAAATTAGCCTTTTAGGGCATGTTTGTAGTATTTTATGTCAGTTTACATGCAAAAGTGTTAATGAAAATACGAAAAAGCGACATAAACTAATACAAATTTGCTCGAGGGCCTTCACCTCCTTGGCTACGTGTCTGGGTCGCGTCAATTAAGTAGTAAGAGCGACCCCCGTATCCGCGAGCGCTGAAGACGCAATACCTCGATTGCGGTCGAGGGTCCTTCCCCAAGAAAAATCTGAAAATAAGCACTTTTAAATGCTACTAGCATCTGGAAATCAAAATTAGAAGGCCTACCCATAATTTTTTTTATGGTATCGTGTATAGTTATGAACTGTGCGACCATTTGCAATGTCGGATTATACTAGAGAGTACAGATAACTTACCCGTCAAACTTGCAACAACACAGGGGTCCGGGAAGTCCTGTCCCACCAAAATTGTGAAATCAAACATTGTTTGAAGCAATTTCCTGGTATCTGGAAATTTGCCTAAAATAAGCGTACCAAGAACACATACCGGTATTTTCAATGTTGGTATGAGATCAGGCATTATAGTGCATGCAGTGAGGGACTACTTTGCGATTTCTGAATACGAATTATAATGTACCAGTCAAAATGGCCAAGGCGAGGCAAGGGGGTGGGGGTTCTAGGGGTTTTCCCCCAGGAAAAATTTGAAATTAACACTTTTTGATGAAATTTCCTGGCATACGTTAGTCAAGAAGAGTACGCAAAGTTTGTAGCGCCGCATTAGAACCGTTTCCAAGAAAAAAAACGGAGCGCCGAAAAGCGAAAAGGGGGGCGCTGAGACCAGAAGAGGCCCCATATGGATTGACCCCTGAATGGGGATCTTTCTAATCTTCTTAAAAGATTAAGCGAAAATTACTAGATTTTTAAATAGCAGGACTTGAGTATAGTTACCAACAAAATCCTGACAAAGAGGCCCACATGGAGTCAAATACACTGTGCAAACCGCTAAAGACAAGTTTGTAATATATTTCAAAAACTTCATGTGGTTTATGTGATAGAAAAAAATACATTAAACGCTTAAAACGCCTATTTTAGCACATGATGAACACATGGAAGCCACTAAAACACCATCCAATAAACACATCTTTACGTTTATGTGACGTTGACTTTAAACATCAAATTATTTTTAATAAATAAAATTAACATTTACATGAATTATATATGTAAACGTGTTCAAGGGGTGTTCTTAAAGTGACGCCCGTCAATATGCTGATCATGGGCTAATATGCGTTCAAGCGTTCATCCAGCGTATGTATTATTTTTGGCGTCTGTGTGGCGTATGGGGTCATTTTTCTATTTCTCAAACGCCATTACGTGTCTAGAAACTGTGCACTCTTACTTTTACTATGTACAGATGCATTCCTTCGGCTAATATGAGTATTAGATGCCAACAGAAGTTCATGTGTTTTCACTGATAGTAAAAAAATGTAACTGAACTGTAAAATGTCAATGAAATATCACATTTTCCAGACATTTAAAGAGTATCCGTCATGAAAAATGGCTGAAAGTATTTGTTTGCTGGTACGTATAAAATATTGTAGGTTGCTATCAGAAATTACAAATTAGTGAACCTCTGTGCACACTCTCTTGCCACCTTGTAAATCCACGCCCATTACTTTCACTTGCAGACAAAACTTTGAAGATGAATGGGACAATAGAGAGGCGGGGTCTTCATTTTCTGTCTATCATGAAGGAGAGAAGGTCGTTTACCTTTGGGCAGGTTATGCTGACGTAGAAGCCAAAAGGCTCTGGAGGGAAGACACACTGGCCACTCTATTCTCATCAACGAAAGGTTTGTTACTTAACGAGTATTGGTGGATTAAATATCTTCATTTAGCGTTTCTTTTTCTTATGCAAGTATGAGTCAACTACTATGAAGGGAACACATTCATTAGGCCTGAATCGGAATGTCCAAGCGTAGATTCAGCTATGGTAAATTTGTCGGACAGTTGAAGAAATTTGGGTACTGCAGGTTTTAGGATTAAATTTTTAATTAATTTTAGGTATTTAGGCATTGCATTACTAGTGCACAGTGACCAATCGGTAGATGAACAATTGCCATAACAAGGTGTTAGTTACGCAAATACGAATATATGGTTAAATAGGAAGTTGGTGACGGCAGTCCGAAACACCATCCAACCCAGTCTATTCAGGGAAAAACACGGATTTCAGGGCACTGATACTTTTCAGGACAAAATTTATATCAAAAATGTTTGTCATTAGGGAAACTATTGATGGCAAATGCGCTTTTCCCTCTCTGTTAGATTTCTTCCCATACACTTTTTCATTTTGTTGAAATACATAGGTCAGAAGTATATTGTTAATATGTTTTTCAGGTTACGTGAACCATGTATAATTCATTTGTATTTTCCTCTTCCATTTTCATTAGGCATTGCCGCTCTCTGCATTGCAATGTTGGCTGATAGAGGTC